>JAGFPH010005303.1:45124-72981 GCA_018207615.1 Philaenus spumarius
GTTTATCTGGTTTTCTTTGTTAGGTTTAACTAGTGATTGCAGCTTTTTTCTTAGAACTTCAATTTTCTTAGTATGTTTGTGTTTTATAACAATCATCATTGGTTCGAATTATTATAACACCTTTGTGTATATGGTACAATGTATTGTTAGGGAATTTATTTTTTATTTATTTTTTTTGTTTTTGTTTTTTGTAATGTTTACATTAAATTACATGTCATAAATATTTTTGTATATTTATATAATTGTATTAGTATTGTGGTTTATTATGTAATATTTGACTTAAAATCTACTTCTTATTCTTTGTTGTCTATATGTACGTATTTTGGATGATGTAATATTTTCACTTATCAGCATTTAAATTATATATCCTAATGTTCACATATACAGTTTATGAGTGTATCTGTACTATGTATTATTCTAACTTATACATATGTTATTTTGTTATCTATTTTTATATATATTCATGTTTTTCCCCCCTTTAGTCACTATCCCCATTACAATCATTAAGTTACTGTTCTCCCATTGGTCGTTACATGTTTAGACGACCCCTCCTACTAAGACTATGCCTATATATAGTTAAGAACCATGTTACCAAATTAGTTATAAGTTTGTAACCATCACCATTGAAGAAACAACACTATAAGAAGCGAAACCTAATGGGTTTTAAGCGGACGCTTGTCGGAGCGCCACCAGTCTTTTGCAGCGCCCGAGACGAAACTGACATTATAGACAGAGTTTAAATTTCGCCGCACCACCAGTCCGCGAATATATCTGCCTCTTGCACTGCCTTGTACAAACTATACTTTCAATTCTTCTTTTCATCATCCCCAACGAAGAGAATTTAGTTTTCGTTGTGGAGGGAGCAAGCACATGTTTCAATATTTGGCGCACGTTGCAACTAAATTTACAGTACTGTTGAACAATGATTTATTATTGATAATGTTTTTAATAACCCATTTATAAAGTGTGGCATACATTTAATATTTATTTGTAATGAATATAAAAATAACTTTAAGAAGTAAATGATTTTTTGTAACAATGCAAAAATTATGTCAAATACCGTATAAAAATTATCTTAAATCTCCAATTAATATTATTTGAACATAGGGTTTTCCTGAATTTGATTTGATAATCTATTACTGTGAAATATTATAAAAGCTTGTTGTGTTGAAAAAATATCCCATAGGCCTACAAGGTAAATGTTAAATATGCATGCAACAGTAATTAACAAATAAACACTTTATTTCATAAAATCGGACAAAATGGGTAAAATATTTGAAACTAAATATGCTAAAACTTAGGTAAAATAGCAATACAATTAAGTATGTTTTGACACCAAACGTATAATTTCAGCCGTTCTCAAATAAGGTATTAGATTGTTCAGTACAGCTTTTGGGATATTTAAAGCTTATAAAAAGTATTGTTTTGCTGGCAATACTTGTGACAGTTTTGCTAAAACGCTCTGAAAGATTTAGTTTTATGGTCACTATTTTGAACTGGGGGAGGGGGAACCAAAAATAAATAAATAAATAATAATAATCTTCATACTCGTATTATTACAAAAAAAACTTACAATCGATCACGTAAGCAACAACTAAAATAACTCAACGCAAAGTATGATACACATAGATTACGAAATTATTATACTGGGTGTTCCATAACTAGGTGTACGCTTATTGTTCGCATAAGGCCGGCCACACACTGCAACAGTCGAGGCAAGGCGAGGCGAGGCATTTTGACTAAAGGCGTCTTGAGCGACAGAGAAAGCATAGGCGCTTACGGAGCACCATACACTGCAAGAGACGAGGCGAGGCGAGGCAAGGCGAGGCGGAAAGGCGCCTTTAGTCAAAAAGCGAAGCAGACAACAATTATGTTTCGTCGAAAGTCATTTAGTCAAAGCGTTCCGCGCATGCGCAAAGTCGCGTGACTTCCACCGCTCTGTACTGAACTGTGAAACCACGCCAAAACTTTGGTGTCTTGACTTGCCTCGCCTTCTGCTGTGTGTGTTCGCTTTGCCACAAGGCAATTCGAGCGACTTGTCTTACGTTGCCTTGCCTCGCCTTGACTGCTGCAGTGTGTGGCCGGCCTTACGTTGCCTTGCCTCGCCTTGACTGCTGCAGTGTGTGGCCGGCCTAAGGGAATGAGCGAGCGTAAAGTAAACAATTAGCATGGGTAAGGTAAATTCGCCCGATTTAAATGTACCAAACGGATTCTGAAAGTAGAAATTAAAATCTATAATTCCTATCTCTTTGATTTTTTTTAAGGTTGATAAAGTATGATAAAAATGCTTCAGAACATAGCGCAAAACGCGTAAATTTGCTAGCGACGCCGATGATAAATTTGCAAGAAAGGCAGTGGTAGTGGTAGTGTCGGAAACAGCAGCCTGCCGTTCTCTTCTCCTCCGCATTATGCAAGATAATTGTCTAAATTGTTTATACTGCAATTGTGCAAAAACTAATAATGCGACAAATTTTATCTTCCGAATGTTTGAAATACACTTACTAAACAATAATATTCCGAAAGATCTGCCATAAATACAGTTTATAAATTAACAAAGATATGAACTTTTGGATAGTAATTTTTAAGCGTTTTCCGACTTTTCTCGGTCCGATCGGGGTTTTCAAAAACCATTTTGTAGGTTTTTTTAATTCTCTACAAATGTTCCGTTGGAAATAATATCGTGATCCATGCATAAATTTTTATAATATCAACAAAAAATCCAAAAAGTCAAAATATATTGTTATTTTTGTTTATAAAAAAATGCGCAAAAATTCCTTGCCTGATATGTTTTTTTTATTTTATAACAAATTTTAAAACTGAAATTCAATAAAAAATAAAAAATCTCTATTGGTTGGGCTAGTTGTTTTACGGAGCCCCCGCCGTATGGAACTCTATGACTTCAATACGTGAAAGCTCGTGTTACGTTGTTTTAAATTTAGTGAAACAAGTGGATTTAATGATCGTGTTGTGGAGTTATTGATTTAGTACCGTTCCTGTATCCTGTTAACTCTTCAATGATTAGTGTTAATTTTATTCTTTAATCTGCAAAAAACTCTTGCTCTTTCAAGACAATATTTAAGGCTAGAAATGCATTAAAAAGCTATTTCATAGAGTTTATATATTTTATAATGCCCCAGACCCGTTGTTGTTAAATTCTCGGAAATATTGTTTTCGACTTCTTATGACCCCTCCCAAAATTAAATCCTGTATCCGCCCCTGACACATACATACATTGGAAAACAACATACACACAAATAGAATATTACAAATCTCTTGAAACCAAGCATACAAAATTTAAAGTTAAAGATTTAATATAAATGCACTTCTAAAACCAGGTAAACTCTTGGAACTAAAGTACACTAAAAGAAGAGGTTTTCCAAATTTTAACTTTATAATATATAATTAAATAAAAATTAGACTACAGATGAAATTGCTACGGAGTTTGCTGAATTTTTAAAATTAAAACTAAAAAGTAAAATGTTAATTTTAGAACTAATGAAAAAAATATGTTGATTAATGTTCTCTATCACAAATAAAAATTACAAATTTCCAAACATCCGACCCATTAGAGTAACTTCACAAACGAGGACGCGACCGACCGACGGTACAGACCCAACAGAGAAGGTACAGTCCGCGCGGCGATGCTGCTGGCGGTACCTGTTGGCCTCGACCCCAACTAGTCTTTTTCGACTGTTGAAAAGTGTTACCTCTGATAACATGGGGGTTTCGCTTCTTATAGTGCCATCACTTCTTAAATCTTTCTTCAATGCCATCACTGATGATGATGACCTGGTCATCGAAACGCGTTTGAATTATTAAACGTTTTTTATGAGAAACTGTGTTCTGTTTTTTATTTATATAGTGTTATTTCTCATAAGTCCAGTTCAAGTTTAAATTTTACTAACAGAACTAACTAGTTAGTGATCGTCCAGTGGTCGAAATTCGACCACAATTAATTCATTAAAATGTTTAATTTGAAAGTTATTAAAATTCTATTGTCAAACATGATAACTACGAATTCATCAACTACGATCAACATGACTTCAATATTTGGCAAAACAGCTGTAAAAATAAATCAGAAAAAATACTTACCTCATTTTCCTCAGTGAGGCAGCACTTTTTTTGTCCTGCCTCACTGAGAAAAATTAATTATTGAGTTCCGGAATCATGACTGTTGTATCCTAAGGTGCTGTCACCTGATAGATAAAAGTAAAACTATTTATAATTATTTTGCTGCAGGTTGGAAAGTGCTGCTGCCAGCTTTGAAATTGTGAACTATTATTTATTCCTACAATTATTATTGTAGGGTTTTCTGATAGTTCAAGTAACAACTACGATCAACATGATTTAAATATTTGGCAGAACCATTGAAAAAATAGATCAGCAAAAATAGTAACTTATTTTTCCTCAGTGAGGCAGCACTTCTTTTGTGACAGAGCACCGAAATTAAAACTGTATCCGTAAGGTGCTGCTACCTGGTAGAGAAATTTAAAACTATTTATAATTATTTTGCTACAGGCCGGAAAGTGCTGCTACCAACTTTAAAATTGTGAACTATTATTTGTTCTAATAGATATTTTGGTTTTAAGATTACTTTATCTACTAAATAAAATTAGTTTTTGTAAATTATTGTCCCTAAGGTGCTCACCTGCGATTTATTTTCATAATAATATATTCCTATATTAATTTAAGGCTCTGTAAAAAACATTTAATTTCTTAAGGCAGATTGAATTTTATTATTTAACCATAAGTAGGCCTACTGTAGTAGTAGTGGCCTACTATTAATTGTTATTTCCATTCAAAATACTGTATAGGTTAGTTTACAGTCTAAAACTAGGACATTTTAAGACAGTATAAGAACATTTTTAGAGTGTCACTAATCTCAAAGAACAGAACTAAACAGTTGACTTTTCTAACGAAGTTTGTAAAAAAAGTAAAATAAAACTAATGTACCTAATCTAAGTTAATATGTTACAAAAATTTAATTGTAAAAACCCCTTAAACCAATTTTGTATAAAATAGGTAACACCAATAAATTCTGTAGTTGTATAAAGGGAATCTAAATACACAACTAAAGGGGGCGGCAAATGGGATAAAGCCTACAGAAGGCAAACTCCTAAATCCGACCCTGTGTTTACATTCTATGTATGCAAATATAATCTATCACACAAATCAATCAAATTAAACCAATGTAAATAAATAAACGTAATTTACTTAATTAAAACAAGTACCCGTTAAGTAGAACTACTCCTAACTTGCAAAATATTCGCACAGGTCAGTTAGTTAATTGACATTATTGTTTTTGTGCTCTGATGAAATTTATTACACCTGTAATGCAAATGTGTTGTTTATTATGATAATATTTATGTCATATCTAGTACCATTTTATATAACTAGGTACCTATATTGAACAGCAGTAACACGAGAAACTATTTGTTTTCCATCCAAACGGTGTAAAAATAATTACTAAAAACGAAAATTATAATTTTTATATTTGAATTTAGAGAAAACCCTGATAATCAAAACATATATGTATAGAAATCGGACAGCTTTTTACTTTCTCACTATACTATAGTATAGAGAAAGTAAAGTGATCGCAAAATAAATCGATGTTGAGATTTTTGTGGAAATAACCGTTTTGGGGACCCCCCGAGTCCAAAAAAGTGGTTTTTACAAAATTTCTGTCTGTATGTATACAAAGCTACAGCAAAAACTATTCGATCGATTTCAAACAAATTTGCACCAGACATGTCAAGTAGGCCTGTATAGATGCACGAAAAACGGTTTTGAAAAACAACCCCCTTTTTGGCCAAAAAATCAGTTATTATTTTTTTAATAAAAAACGGCTCTAACGATTTTGATCAAATTTGGCTTATTTGTAACCCTTAATGTACCCTACCATATGCAGAAAACTGTATCTCTCAAAAAATTCTTGTTTAGCTAATGTTGTTTTTCAAAACCTTTTTTCGTGCATCTATATGGGCCTAATAGACGTGTTTGGTGCAAATTTGTTTCAAATCGATCAAACAGTTTTCTCTCTAGCTAATAATAATATTATTTAGTTAATCTCCTACTTTAATATCACCTCTCCTACCCCACCTACAATAATTATTATGAAGCCACAGTGAATCTGTTTAATACTTTAAATATATTTGTGAGAAAGTATGTGCCAGTTCCTGATACCGTTTATTTTTATTTCCTGTGGAAAAACTAATTTTACGATTGTACATTCATAATACACTTTGAGTTACATTAATCAAATTTAAATTGGTAATGTTTCTGTTCGTCTGGATTGGAATGTATATTTTAACTGCCTTGCCAAACTACATGCTTACAAATTTATTTTAAATTACTTACCTAATATGTTCTTTTTGTCCGCCGGCTTGCTTTCAAAATCTGGAATGAAGTGCACTAAAAAATCATTACATGAATTTAGCTTTTCTGTTTTATTAGAACAACTTTTCAGTCTGCACTCCCAAATGCAAGGATTTTTTTCTACCTCAAATATTGTCTTCTTTTAACAGATTATGTTTTCAAGTTAGCTTCCTGTCTCTTCACAGCGGCCTTTTCCCATCTACTGAAACTACATTTTCCTTCATTCTCTCCATTTCTTTTAGTATCATCCACCATTACACTGTTGTTACTGTCTAGGTTAAAATCACTACAAATAACACAACTGCACTGGTCAAGAACACCTGACTGAACTGACCAATGTTTGTTTAGAGTGGTCTAGCTCAAGGTACATGCGTGCGCTACCAATGTTGTACAACAGTGCTGCCACTGGTTGCATCTGACTAAAAGGCTATGTATTTACTGCTATATCCTCCGACACCGGTCAGACACAAAATGGCAATGCCAAATAGGCAAAGACAGTTTTGAAGGATAGCACAAAACCAAAATTATTGAGAAGAATAATCAAGGTACAGTGATAATTTATGAATTGGTATAGGCAACTAGCAGTGGCTGGAACTCTGGAACAGAACTGATTCTAGGACCGGCCAAGGTAAGGCGATGTGAGCTGACAGATCAAACAGAAGTGAGAGAAGGTAACTGATAACTGTTAACAATCTGTCCAACATCCTTATCACGGTTATTCTCTGTGATAACAAAACTGGCGAATCGGTTTTTAATGTACCTATGATTTTATACTTGCCTATTCATGCAGTGTTTCTGTTTTGTACCACTTTGTAAGACCTTTTAAGTCTGAGATTCCGCTAGGACTTACTCAATTAATTTACAGTTTCATTTTTTAACTGATCAAGCAACTATTGATAGTGGTTCTCCTTTTTTCATTGATTTGAAGTATAGTATTAATTTTGGTAATTATATTACTAATATTGGCAGTTAAATTTGTATCCAAATAATTTTAATGTTTGTTCATACAAATTTAAGAAATTAACTTTTGTACCAGTCTTGGATAAAAACAATTAAATATATATGGAAGCTATACTGGACCACATAGACTAAACATGTTCAAAAGACTTACCTTAAAAAAAAATACTTGCCAAACTGAAGAAATGTCTTAGCCAATCACTCACAAATATTATTCCGGTATATTGAGGTCAACTCAATAAAGAAGAAGTTAAATCAGATTTTGATTTATTGACCAAAACCAAAAAAATATATATTAAATATATATTTAAAAAAAATGACATGCCCTTAATGACAAAAGTAATAAATTTATACGCACGCCCTTAATTACAAAAAAGAATTTAAGAAAAGTTTACCTTTACAATATTAATTTTTGTTAAGTTTAAAAGATCCCTCCCCAAAAAAATAAAAGCTGAAAAACCCTCCCCATTAATAATAAATAAAAATTTATACAATTTTATTAATTTTACAAAATTACAAAATTAGATACATTGTACCATGGATTTATTAATAGGTAACATTTATTTTGTTGGCCAACCTTAATGCTAAATCAAATTAAATAATAAAAATAATGGCGTTTAATGTTTTTGTGAGACGTCTCTCAAGTAATAAAAAAAGCTTTTAGATTTTTAAATGAAATCCCTGGGGGTTTAGTTCCAAAAATTTGCTAGCAGTCCCATCCAATTAAATTAAATTATAAAAGACATTTATTATATTAACTCTAGGAAAGACAACAATGTTTATACAACCTAATCAAAAAATAATTTATGAGTAATGTTCACTGCAGATTTAAGTACAAGTTTATTGTTTAGTTCATAGCTACGTTTTCAACTAATAGATTGGAGATTGAGTGTAACTACTTTAATGCACTAGATCACTGTCGGCGAAATTAAGTAGAATAAGAGTTGTATTGGTGGTCTGAATGTAATGGCTTTTAATTGCAGAAGAACATATTTAACCCTCCATCTTGTACCAGTTATACACTGCATGTAAAACAAAGAACATGGTTTTAGCAACTATGGTAGGTTTAAAATCAAAAACATTGTGAACAGACTTTAGGCTTAAGGAGTTTGCCTTTATATTATTTTGGTAAATGTTTAACAGGCTAGGTTGAGAATAACTTTGTTAATTGGTAATTCAAGATTTAACATTAAGTTAACCTGTTACCATTTGTCATGTTAAACTTTAACTGTTACCACATGTAAAATGCAAACACATGTAAAATTCAGAATGCACATGGAAGTTCATATGTTTTAGACTTTCCTCAAAACGGAATGACCATAAGATAATAAAGTTACACCTTTTTTGCCAGACTTTGAAGTTACAAACAATATAGTTACACAATTTGCTTTAACCTAGACCTAGGTTTGAATTTAGGCAAGAGTTACACTAGGTTGTATGTATTACAGAAATCAACTAATTGTACACAAAGAATCAAAAATGGAATTAGATAAATATTGAAAATACACTTAATAATTTTGAAATATTATTGATGATATTGGAAATAAACTTGGCATTAACTTACAAAGCTAATGTTTAATCAGCAAAAATGAACTCGCTAAGACATTTTGGTTTGGTTATTTTGCTATGACATACCTGGTTTTTTGGTGAAGAGGCTTTAAAAATAAAGCATGCTATTTAATAGCGCACTAAAGTGTTGTTCAATAACATGACTATAACGTTTGTATAAATTAATTTCCGAACAGGTTAAAGTTTTGAACGACTTTACAAACGAAAGGCATTGCGTCGCTTGCCTGAGTTATCAGACAGAACCACCAAGGAATGGCGACTCTTACAGGACTGTATGCCGTGTCTAAAGTTTGCTTAATGCGCATGACTGCTAACAGATGTTAGGTCTGTTGAGTGGTGTCACCTTGCGGGATAAAAGGAACTACTAGAACACCTGTATTTTTGGTGTCGGTAATACAGAAGATATCTGACAAACGTAATACTTTTAATACATTTTATATTTTTATAAGTTAGCAAAAACATGTTTTTAACTTTTAATTGCCTAGAAAAAGCAACAAATATAGCCATTATTTCGGACATTTTGAAATAAAATAGCTTTACTAGATTTTTTTACATTTTAGCCTACACACTTTTAATTTTTGTGCGGGAGTAGGTATCTCCAAACTTTAAAAAAAAATTGATTTTAACCATCTTAGAGGTTGAATTTTTCAAAACCTTAGAGGAAGCTTTGTGCTGTTTCATTGTAATCTGTTCAGTGGATTTGGAGAAACCATAATAAGAATTTGGCTTATATTATAAAGTTATATTAAATTATTTAACTCGCAAATTGTAAACACATAAATTCAGTATCAGTAACCGAAATTAATATTTTAAAACGTTATCTATCATATACATTTTGTTGTAATCATTATAAATAAATTAAAATCTTAACAATGAATTTGTTAAATATCTATAAAAAGCATCAATACAGCAAAGTATAAGAAAAATATACACTTTTTATACAGCACGATGATGCCCCCATGTCAGATGGCCATACAGGTTCACAAAGATAATTACAGGAATTTGAGAAAATTGTTTTAATTGATTCGCACAAGTCATATAAATCTTGAGTACATCAAAACATGGCAATTTTGGGTACAACAGAATCAATTTAAAAAATATATACACCATTTGGTTACTAAATATTTAAAATAACTACTTGACAGTCAATTATTAGTTTTATTTTTGTATATATTCATAATCAAAATATATATATGTAAGGCGGAAAGCAAAAAGGGACCTCATAGCGGCAATTTCCAGTTTTAGTTTTTTATGTAATTGAATTAAGATTTAAATAACACAATTTAGTGCAAAAATCATACCCCTGTTTTTTTTTTTTTTTTTAAGTTACGGATTTTTTAAATTTATACAATGAAAATGGGCATTTTGAGAATAACGCAATTGAAATATTCAAAATAACACAAAATCTCTATTTATAACATTTAAGAAATGAAATTTGTATACAAATTAGCTTAGAACGTCCTCTAAAAAATGACATAAAAAATCTCTCATAAACATCAATCTTCATTATTTAAGTGGAACGTTTTCGACGCTTCGTCGAAGGTCCTGGGACAGGTTGAGGGTCGTCAGGGTTACTGCTGAAAGCTTCATTGATGTTCGGGACAATGGAGTTATTGTTTGGACAATACATTAACTTATCAAAAATTAATTAATGTAATAATTAATAATAGTTATCAATAGTTAATTATACAAAAATCTTAGCTTTAAATGCATAGTTTAGGTGTGTTAGTACAACTACTAAGCGTTGGTTAGTTTTTAAACATGTAAAGAAAAGGTCATTGAAGTCGGAACAGGGATTTTTATAACCCGAAAACGTTCTCATTTTACAATAAACTCGTAGTAGTACACTTCATCGCTGCTAGAATTCATCAGAGAGTAGTTTTTAATACAGTGGCTGTCAAGCCACTGTAGTTCTTAAAGTATTGCCTTGTTATCTGATGTGTTTGAGAAACGGGACCTGTTCACGGCCCATGTTATTTTCCCATAAGCGCGAAGAGGTCCCTTTTCCCAAGCTACTTAAATGATTTTTTTTAGTGTTTTTTTCCGTTTACAACAGTTTTGTAATCAATTACAACTGATAAAGGACGAAACTAAGCATATTAAACTGCAAACAACCGACAATCGATATTTTTGACATCATTGGATGAAACTGCTTGTACTGAAATTTTCAGTTTGCCGCGATGAGGTCCCGTTTTGCTTTCCGTCTCACATGTATATATGTACACCATTCACTAATTCAATATAAAATATTTAAAACTTTGAGACTACTATAGGTAAATTACAACATATTTTGCCTTAAAATATACGGCAGCATTTTATGCTGCGACTCATCAAACATTGAAATTGACATTTAAGAATTAAAATTTGTTTTTATTATCTTTTTATTCGTTGAACAAATAGACGTAAGCACCAGCTTTAAGTCTTTGCAAGTTTATTGCATACATTTAGATATTACTTCTTTTAATTACAATTTTGTATGCAACATATAATTTGAGGTTTTTTTTTAAGTAAGTACTGTTTTGAAATAATAAAAAGGATACTTTTCTTAACAATTTAGTTTTTACATTGAAAGACTGCACCAATCTCTTCTCTACATAATTGCCATTACTATTAGGGCACATCGTATTGTACAATCAGTTTTTGAATATTATACTCAAAGAAGTCTGCCGCCTGATTTGGCAACCACCGTAGTTTTGTCCGCATCATTGTCGTTGTGGCGCTGACTACCTAGATGCATCATCAAATTTAGAAATTGGTAGTCACAGGACGCGTGATTGGAAGGGTGATCAAGTTGTTCCCAGCCAAATGATCCGTTGAGATCTTGAGTTTTATTAGCCGTGAGTGGACAGGCAAGCAACGCCTTTTCTTTTCTGGGGTGCAGGGCGCAGTTTTTCTAATGTCTTACAGTATGTACAGAATTTATTGTGTTACCCAATAGGCAAAAAATCCACAAGCAACACCCCCTTCCTGTCCCAAAATACAGTACACATAATTTTCCGGGTATAAATTGTTTGTTTGAACTTGACTTTCTTGGTTAATGTTGAATGTTGCCATTCCATGGATTGCTGGTTTGATTCTGGTATCACATATGCCACCAATGTTTCATCACCTGTGACAATTTGGCTTAAAAAATCATAACACTATTGTACCGCTCAAAGAAACTCAACGGACTGGACAAACGTTCGTTTTTGTGCACCTCAGTCAACATTTTCAGTAAACAACGTAAACACAACTTTCGATAATCCAAGCATCCAGTCACAATTTCATAGAGAACACGAAGTTTTTGGAAATTAATTACATTGAAGTCGTAAAGCAAGTGTAGTCTCACTTTTTCGACAACTTTCTGCACCAGAAATGGCTGATGGCCGCCCACTTTGTTTTCATATCATGAACATTCGTGCGGCCATCTTTAAAAGCTCTAACCCATTTCCTTACCCTTCCATCACTCATTAAGTTTTCTCCATAAACACTGATCTCACGATGAATTTCAGACGCTTTCATGCCTTTAGCAATAAGAAAACAAATCACACTGTGTATAGGGATTCATACGTAACCACGGTTTAATATTTCCATAATTTCGTCTGGTTTCTTCCTGACAGATGTAGGCACACAACGTGCAAGCGGAAAACCAAGCGAAAACCGCAGTACTGCAGTGGCTGAATTTCAAAACAGTACTTACTTTAATAAACACACCTATAAGCGCAACTGCTTTAGAAATGGTACATACAGGCAGTCAGTGGCGCACCGAGGATTTGGTTTGGGGGGGGGACTAAGCTCAGGTCAGGTATATATATATATATATATATATATATATTGAATAAATTCTAAATGGATGAAAGTTCTTTTAACTTATCACACATTCTGAAACATTATATATTTTTTTAAAGTGAATGGTCAGTCCATAGTGTAATATAAACATTATTTCCCCAAGATCACCCCGCACTGACCTTGAGTGACGGTATAGCCAGCACCCCTGCGCGCTGCCTTATAAGGGTCATGTTAAACGAGCACTGATAGCACCGCATTTTCAACATCGCGTTAACATCGGTTAATTAGGTAAATGGAACTACCGTAGGCCATGTTATACGATCGCTATCAACTATGGCTAATATGCGAACTGGGCGTTAACTGTTGCCAACGCTGATTGACGCGTTAACGATGGGAGTGCTATCAATGCCGAACCAAGTTATACGGAGCGCTGTCAACACGCACTTGCAGCGCAGGTACCAAAGAGGCCACAGTAGTAAAAAGTATCGACTTTGTCCTGGTTCTAGTAGTTATTTTTTATTTCAAAGTGATTATTCTGTACTTCAAAATGTACTTCAAAAAGCCAAGTCGACCCAAGCGGTGCCGAATAATTTCCATGCTCTGAGAGCATACCGGAACGGGTCGATTCGGCTTCGCTCCGCACGGGTTGGGTAGATATAACCACAAGTCCCGACCAGAAAGAACGTTCGGTCTCTCCCACGGTTCTTCCATGATGATTTTGCAACTCACGGTAGTTGTGACAGAAGTAGCAGGAAATCCAGACTAACTGATGGTGAGGTGGAATGCGCGCATATCCTTTCTTACACATGTCGGAACGGTGCGGGTCTGTTAGATTTATCCACTACTACGAATTTCCACGACGGACCGGGTCGGCTTGACTCCGTTCATGTAAGTATAGCTAAAGCTTGATACACGATTTGAAAGCACTGGGTGTGTACCCCACCGTCTAGCCTTCCTCATACACAATTCCTCATATGTTTCTATTATTTGTAATAGTACCTGGGCGACCGAGCATTACTCGGTATTTTTTTTTTTAGGAAAATGTATGTAAATACAAATTGCATACTGAATAAATATCAATATTTTTCGAACTTACGTACATATGAACGGTTTATCCTATACTCTAATACGAAATAAAAATAGTTCAACAGATGTCGTTCTCCACAAAAACCTATTTTAAAGGTTAGAAATTTAAAAACTTGTTTTAAGCTTGAAATCAGCTGATAATGGAAATAATATAGGAAACAGCTGATTACTGTTATTATTATAGTCAATAAACATATGTATGTGATGATTTTAAACTCCATAAGCCCAATGTTAAAAATTTTCAATTTTCAAATGAGTTTTTCAGAAAAATACGAGTTTTCCTGAGGTAGTGGTTTTCACCAATCGATTTTTTAGTCCCAAAAGCCTCTAATCCCAAACTTTCAGCAAAATCCTTCCGCTGGATCTCGAGATTGCTCGTACAAACACACAAACAAACAAACAGACATTGCTCGTATTAGAGTATAGGATACCCAGACAGCCTAACTGAATAGTGTCTATTTTGGAATTGAAGGATGCAACGTTGACAACGCCTCAAAAACACGGTGGATAACACGGGACCGGCTTTGTGGACGCGTTATCAACGTCGCCCTTTCAAAGTCCCCTATATCTTAGGAATTTAAAGCCCGGTTTTCAGCGTTATCAAATGCAGCGCTATTAGCGCTCGTATACCGAGAACTCATGAACCAGATCGCCAGGACTCAAACACCACTGTTAGAAAATTATGATTGCATAGGGTACGGATAATATCAATTTCAAAACAAATGGTTATTTTTTCGTGATCACATCACGAATTTAATAATAAATGTAATTTTTAATTGAATATCGACTACGTATTCAACGATCGATTAGTTTAAAATAAAATCCACATTATTAAAAAGGTCGTGAAGCCCCCCCCCCCCCCCCCCGGTCGGTGCGCCACTGCAGGCAGTATTTAACAAAGGTAGTATCTACTTCTTCCTAAGTCCTTTATCACCATGAAAAATCTTGAAAAGAAAACACCCTTTGAACAAATTCAATGGAGGAATGCAAGGGGCAGATAATTGGTTGGGGAAACTTTTGTCAGGTGTGAAAGTAGCCAAACGACAATTTTGATAGAAATAAAGCATCTAATGTATAAATTAGTTTTTCACCAATTTAAAAACTAATGTTTCAAATTAGCAGATGGTATACGCTAAAAATATAAAAAATTCCACTGATCTGAAGCTAACAAGCAATCATGACGAATCGATAAAACACACTTCAAGTAAAGTTTATAAACTGGAAGAAGCATTCATATATGTACAAAATAAGCCATTTCAGCAAAACCTATAAAATCTAAAAAGTACAAAAATAAGTTCTACTCTCAAACACTCTATAATAAATAAATAATCTAATTATATGCTTCTTACTCTATATTAGGCTAACAACAGACGAGACACTGGTGTACAGTACACTGGTAGCGATCGGTGTCCATGATCGGCAGCCAGCACAGACACTGCAGAGACACAGGTGTCTCTGACATCACAGTTACTTTCTATTTATTTTCGAAACATTCAGAATGTTCATAGTTTTTATCAGTAGGTTTAGGCATTGTAGCAATGTTTTTTTCAAAGTATTATTAGAATATTCATCACTTGTTAAGTCCCACAAACAAGGTCGATTAAGAATAATATTTATAAATGACTAGGTGTCAAAATTTTCTACTGACATTTTTATATTAAATACCAATTAATAATTGTTGTAAATTTGTAAAAATATAAATGATAGGCCTAATTAAAATATAAAAAGTAAATGTATGCGGTCGTAGGACCCCTGTCATGAACGAAGTTCATCATGCCTTTTCTTCAATTATTTTACCAGCCTTAATGGCAACATTCACACAAAATTTTAATCTTTCAATTGCCGTTTAGTAGTAGATTGTTTTTTATACAAATACTAGCTGACCTGTACGGCGTTGCCCGTGGTGGTTGGTATTTTCAGTCTTTTTAACGTAATTGTATTCTTTTTAAGTGTTCAGTCAGTGAGTGGTATTTTGCTTTTATATATATATATCTTAAATAATAAAAGCACTATTGTCATAATAATAAAAGATCTGAAATTATGATTTTAGTAACTTTGATCCCCCCAAACCCCTCCTAAAATTTCGACATTTTTCATACCCTTTCTTAGTGAGCACCTATGGCCCTAGAGGAAGCTACATACCAAATTTCATTCCAATCCGTTAATTAGTTTTGAAGAAATCGTTTTTTAATAACTTTGATCCCCCCAAAACCCCCCTTATATTTCGAATTTTTTCTAACCCTTTCTTAGAGAGCACCTATGACCCTAGAGGAAGCTACATACCAAATTTCATTTCATACCGTTCGGTAGTTTTTGAGAAATCATGATGAGTTGAGTGAGTGAGTGGTATTTCGCTTTTATATATAGATTACCCTAAGCCCGGCTAAAGGGCTAGCTGGCCCGACCCTGCTTTGCACGGATAGACAAATCAAAGTTAAATGTATATTAACAAAAAATATATTATATCAATAAATATATTACAATATGTATTTCTTATGGGGATTTTTAGTAACTTTGACCCCCCCCGCAAATCTCCCCTAAAATTTAGATTTTTTTAAAAAAACTCTTTCTTAGCGAGCACCTAGGGCCCTAGAAGAAGCTACATACCAAATTTCATTCCAATCCGTTCGATGTTTCTTTTTAGTAACTTTGACCCCCCAAACCCCCCTAAAATTTCGAATTTTTTAAAACCCTTTCTTAGCGAGTACCTAGGGCCATAGAAGAAGCTACATACCAAATTTCATTCCAATTCGTTCGATGGTTTTTTGTTGTAACTTTGACCCCCCCAAACCTCCCCTAAAATTTAGAATGTTTTCAAAAACTTTTATAGCGAGCACCTACGGCCCTATTGGAAGCTACATACCAAATTTCATTCCAATCCGTTCGATGGTTTTAGAGAATTCGTGATTTTGTAACTTTGACCCCCCCCCAAACCTCTCTGAAATTTCGAATTTTTTTAAACCCTTTCTTAGCGAGCATCTATGGCCCTAGAGGAAATTACATACCAAATTTCATTCCAATCCGTTCGGTAGGTTTTGATAAATCGTGATTTAGTAACTTTGACCCCAAAAAACCCCCCCTAAAATTTCGAATTTTCGGAAACCCTTTCTTAGCGAGCATCTATTGCCCTAGAGGAAACTACATACCAAATTGCATTCCAATCCGTTCGATGGTTTTAGAGAAATCGTGATTTTGTAACTTTGACAACCCCAAACCCCCCCTAAAATTTCGTTTTTTTTTAACCCTTTCTTAACGAGCATCTATGGCCCTAGGGGAAACTACAAACCAAATTTCATTCCAATATGTTCGGTAGGTTTTAATAAATCGTGATTTAGTAACTTTGACCCCCCAAAACCCCCCTAAAATTTCAAATTTTCGGAAACCCTTTCTTAGTGCGTGTCTAGAGCTTATAAAGAGTATTAGTGCTAAATTTCATGTTTGTAGGCCTCGTGGTTTTGGATAAACTGTGATGAGTCAGTGAGTCAATGAGTCAATGGTATTTGGCATTTATAAGTATACATTTACAGTTTCCATATGTTTAATGTTATTAAAATAAATGTTATTATATAATGAATTAATTATAACATCAAAGCTAAGATGGTAAACACAGTTAAATGTCCATTCATTGTAGCCTAAATATATTCAATAAACATAAAATGTTTTTTCTTCAGTCTAGGCCTAACCTAAAATTATTGTGAGTATGTTTAATACATACAATAATTTTAGGTTAGGCCTAGACTTAAAATTACTTTCTAGGCCTAACCTAAAATTATTGTATTTAATATGTTGCCATTAAGGCAGGTAAAATAAATTAAATATACACACAACAATTTTAGGCTAGGCCTAGACTGATGAACGAACATTTTATGTTTATTGAATGTATTGACAATTAATAGACATTTAACTGTGTCTATTCATATATTAAAATTGTCTACTAACATTATTATATATTTTACCCCATTAATAATTTTGTTGTGAATTTGTAAAATTTAAATGATAGACCAAATTAAAATAAATACTATAATAATTGAACAATTTAATAAAACTTAAAGTATTAAAAAAAGTAAAACGCAAAACCTTTCACACGTAAACAATTTACTAAATTTTAAATGGTGGCGCGCTACTATTGTCTCGTCTGATAGTCACAATTTTCAAACGAATGCCCTTGCGGAATCCCGTACACCGTACGGTGTCCCAGATTCTCGCGGGGAGAGACACTGTAGAGCCACAGAATCTGGTAGCGCGCTACTCAGTGTCTCATCTGTTGACGCACATTTAATTGATAATACATTTAGTGTCCCGTACACTAGTGTACCGTACACCAGTGTCTCGTCTGTTGTTAGCCTTACACAACCAACTGCAAAGCCATATCTGAGTATAAAACTATGACTAGGGTGAGTACAAAAGAAAATTATCTAGAATTGGTTCACATACGATGTAGAAAAATATGTTTAATTTAAGTAGATATTATAGTGTCTAAGACCACAAGGTAAAAGTAAGGCTTTATTCTAGTCTCTAGGCTAGAACTTTACTTCACTAAAACTACAACAAAGCAACCGGTATACAAGATATTAAGTCACTGAGACATAAATCTAAACTTAGTTCTATCATTTAAGTTAAATAGACTTTAAGCATTTCTGTCACCTTTGTTCCGAGAAAACCTGACCCATGTTTGTCAAAATTATTGGTGTTTTTCTTTAATTGTAACTGTGTAATTGTTAATAATAAAACCATATTTTATATTGAAATACAAATCTAACCAAACATAAAATTGTATTTGTACTTTCTTTACAAAAATGTATATGTACTGGTATGTTTTGTAGTTAAAACAAACATTTTTAGCTTTTGCTGCAATAATGATACAACTGCTCCCTCTTAAACGCCAACGCTTTATATGCTCGTCTTCCAGGATTGACTTGCTACCGTTCCTTCGATTAACGTTTCCCCATGAACTAACAAATACAACCCAAGTTCGATAGTCTTGCTTTACTGTTTATTTTATGTGATGTTTTCCTGCTTTTTCCAAGAAAGATTTTACTGCAATTTGTGTAATATCTGTAAAATGGTGCTTCTATGCAATCAAGAAAACAAATGTAAATGAAAAAGTCATGGATTTTTTCAAATTGCGTTTTTACTATCTGCTGTTTTGTAATTTTATTAATGGTTGTTTTCAAGTTCATACATTTTGTATTAGAAATTAGTGGAAAGTGTATATATGTTCGTTCATTCATTAATAGGCTTTTCAATAAAAATTAAAAAGTTGTTGATTTGCAAAAGCGTTGTTAATTCAAGTGTATTATTTAAAACTGTGTCTATCGTGGCAGTAAATAACGATCAAAACTTCTGATTAAGTGACTCTTTTTCAGTGGCCTTTTTAACTCATTAATAGATATTGTAGCATAAAGAGCTTAAATAAAAGAGTAAGCCATTTTCATTGTAACCTAACTTTTCGTTACGAGATCGGATGAGAGAGAGCCTACTGTATTTGTAATAAAACATAATTTTTAACTCTTTGGAAGCGAAAATGTTTATAGACGTCAAAGCGAAAACTGCATTAGCACGCTAACAATGTAAATGGACGGAGTCAAGTATGTCTACCGATGCAGTCCCTGTTCAGGTGCTTAGTTGTGTTACAATATGCCAGTGGCTTCTGTCAATCATTTTCTGGCTCTACAAAGAATTTAATCAAATTGTGCTTGCTAGCACAGTTAGCACCAATTTGGTCCAAAAATATTTAATACAACCAGTAAACTACCAAAGTAGACCAGTCAATAGATTTTTTTATGCTAAAAAATTTAACAACAAAACGATTGCGTTCGACTTGAGGAATAGTTTGTCGTAGACGAAAATGACACCTTCGGGAACAATGATTTTTTATTGTGGAATTATTGAAACAACAAACATTTTTTTTACTTTTTTTGGTTTCTTGCTTAGATTATGTTTTGTAAACCATTAGATGAAATGCCATACTTTCAATGAGAAAGTTGTAGTAAATTTTAAAACCTTAAAAATGGGACTTTGTAGGTCTTCATTGATGCATTTTTAACTAAAAAAAATAATTAAAATCCATGAAAAATAATTTTTTTTTCAAAATTTATAAATTTGTTATTTTAAAAGTCAAAGCTTTGGAACTGTGTAAAGTGACAGTTAATTGCATGTAGAAATAAGGTGCACCCAGTTGGATATATTGATTTTGCATAGTAACTGTTTAAACAATTTAGAGCGTTATCTTGAAAAATGAAATTAAATGAATTATTTACGGCCTATTTAAATTGTTCAAACGAATTCTGAAAGTAGAGATCATTAGCTTCAAACGTATACTTCACATTACAGTAAAAATACTGAAAAGTTGGTTAAAAGTGGTGCAGAACATGACCCTAAACACAAGAGTCATTGGTCGGAGTCAAGTGGAATTGGTGGGGGAACTCCTCCGCCACTGGCTAGTTCACTAGACTCCGAACAGATTACTCACGTCGTGTTCGGGACCACTTTTAGCCAACTTCTCAGCATTTTTATGAAAATCAGAAATGTACTTTTTGAAGCTCATAATATATACACTCCGAATCCGTTTGAAAAATTTAAATCGGCTGTAATAATTCATTTATTTGTATTTTAAAATATCGCTCTTAATTGTTTAACCCTTTCCGCTCGAGTGTTGGGGCAGCCCCACACCCTACTAATCCGCACGAACTCCTATGTCGTGCGAGCCACGAACTCGCTATGACAACGTTCTTTGATTGCATTTGAATGGACGTAGTTACTTTGATGATCTCTATTGTTGAAGTTTGAGATGTGCTGCTATCTTTGGATTTTTTTTAGAACCATTTGAGTTTAGTTTCTGTGGTAAATAAATCTTAGAAAATGTAATGTTTGGCGTCTTTGGACGCTCTGTAAACAGCTGCCTGCTCTCGCCGTTGTTTAGTTCCTACTTACTACGCAGTGTTTTAGTGAGCTTACGCGTTGTTTAGTTTTGTTGTACTAGGTTATCATGTGTAATTTCACAGTTTATTCTTTAATATTGTTTATTTTTACAATAATGTTTGTTGTGAAATAAAATGAACGAAGACGATGACAGTTTGTTACAAAATGACGGGAGTGGTGATGGAACTTTTGTTTTCGAATCTGAGTGATTCTAATATTACCAATAAGTTCTGAAAAAAGCTTTACTTATTAGTTTTGACCTAAATAATGCTGTTGATAAGCAAATAAAATAATAAGTTGAGGCAATTTTGTTCAAGTTGGTGTCAAAACTAATTTTTTCATAAAAACTAATTTTTTACAAAAAAACTTGTTTTTTAACCCTGCAATTGTCAGACTACTCAATTTGAGTGGTCTTGGGGGCGTGGCACGTGAAAATTTTGACAACTCTACTTGTAATGAATATTTCATCCACTAAAAATTATCCAATCGCAATAAATCAAAAACCGTTGGAAAGGTAATGATCTAAACTTTAATTTTTGTATTTACATTTTTTTTTTTCTAAAACGTATATTTACATACGTAATCATCGTTGCAGTTTATTAGTTTTCTTCAACAAACTCGGCACCCGTCAATTCACCGGATTTTGTTATAAAACACAACGAAATAACGCATCTTTCTTGTCTCTCTAAAGCCCGCCCAGTACTTCTTCTAAATTAAAGCTAGATATCGTTTCACAATTTCCCCTATCTAATACTGCCTTCCAATCAAAAATTGGACAAATAGTTCTAAAGTTGTGGGGCGTTTTGTAGACCTTTGCAATTGGTCAGTTTTCCAACCAATAAACAGCGTTACTTACTACACGTGATATCCGTGTGACCACAATCTTTTTTTAGAGATATTTTGGTATCTTTGTAAACATAATGCTTTAAGCTAACTTTCCCTGTATACCAAATATGATATATTTGAACAGTTTGTTATGTAGGACCGTGGGAAAGTGACTGCTAATACGGTCTCATCTAACGTTTGAAGCTGAACCCTAACGGACTTTTACAACATGGCTAGGCATAGGAGTTTGCGCGCGCATTTTGTATAGTTTGTACAGACGAGAGATTTCTATATTTGTTCTCACTTTTGTTATTCAAATAATTCTAAGTCAAACAGTTTTATGAAAAGATACAGCACTCTACACTTTGTTATAATAATATTTCATTTTTGGGTAAAGCAAATATTCCTAAATTACGTTTCAAACTAGGCCTAGTTTTGTTAAGCAGTCGTGTAGATGGAACATAAAAACTGGTGTTTTCAAAATAAGAAATTTGAAATTGATAAATGTTTTTATACAGTTTTCTTTAGAACTAAATTACGAAACTTTTTTACACTTACGAAAAAATTACAAAAAATGTTTACTACTTGTTTTATAGGCCTAAAGTTGAACAGTTTCCTTTCGTTACTGAACATTTTTTGTTTCTTGAGCTAAGAACTTTTACAATTTTACATCAATAATTTTTTTAATTGCATATATGAATTCTTTGAACCTTTCTCTACAAAATAGGTATAGAACACTTTTGGATTGGGATAGAATTACTATTTTTGGCGAATTATTTAAAATATGCGTGCAAAACACTAAAAACCGGCGGGCCAATTTGAGCTATAACCAGGGCACGGTGAGGGTTAAAATGATATTACGCAAAATTAATATATCCAACAGAGACCACCTTGTGCGTGGTTAATCTACATGCCTTAACTGTAATTTTACACAATTTCAAAGCATTATCTTTTAAAATGTCAAAATTATACATTTTCCAAAAAAAATAAATTTTCCATGATTTTTCCAATTTTTCTGTCAAAAATGCATTGATCAAGATTTACAAAGTCTCATTTTAAAGGATTTTTAAATTACAACAACTTTTCCAATGAAAGTACAGTGTTTCATCAAATGATTTACAAAATGTAAGCAAAAAACCAAAAATGTTCAAGTTTCACGTTTTTTACAGTTTTAATAATTCTATAATAAAAAATCATTGTTTTACAAAGTTGTATTTTCATATTCAACTATTCCTTGAGAAATAGCGCAATCGGTTAGCTGTTAAGTTTTTTAGCAAAACCTGCCACTTTTTTGTAGTAATGACTGGTTGTCTAAAGTATCTTAAGCTGATCCTAAAATAATTTTTTTTTTATTTTTAAAAATAGTCTTCATCACAGTGAAAATCATTTAATCAAACACATTTAAAAGTTAGCTTTTATATCAAAATGGATACAAATTAAATTATTAAAATGCATACTTAGTATATGTATCTAACTATACTAATTATTAATCTATAATAAATTAATTTTTTATAGATTTACAACAAAACTGCATAACTTTATGAAATGAAGTAATTCAAGAACTAAATTTATACAGTAGATATATAATGTGTGAAGACAAGTAAAATTATTAATTTACAATATTTGAACAAAAGCAAATTAAAAGTTTCATACAGAAACAGTTCTAACTCAAAACTGTATGAACGACAACAGTAAATGAATTTTTCAATTTGATCGTGTGCAAAGCAAAACAAATTATTTACATTACTTTTTATGAATAACTCTCTCATCAGATCTAAAATACGGTATACAAATTTGGTATAAAATCGATTCAATAAAACTATTTAGACTAAGATTCTAACTGGTCTTGGAGTGATCGTTGTCGAGGGCATTCTTTGGACACTGTCTGTAATCAGAGTTCAGGATGCGGAGTAGTAGGACTATGTTCATAACCATAATGACGGCCAATGCTGAAATATTAAGACAAATTAAATCAAAGGAAGGAATATTTTACAAGGGGACAGTTGCCTGGAATATCCATTTGAAAATGTAAAGACATAAAATGTAACCAAGAGTAAAATCATTAAAAATAATAAAGAAAAACTGATTTTTGTACAAAAACTAAATACTAAATATTTTATTTAACCTTTGCAGATTCAAGGCGAGTAGAGGTCAAGCATCTTTACCACTGATGGCTCTCATACATAAACCACAGTAGAACCTCTAATAGCCGAAGTAATTGAGGCCGGGCAGACCTCAGATAATATTAATCTATCCGACCTTTCGTTGGTCCAAATTAGGTCAAACAATCTGGACTATAGTGTAGCATTAATTTAGAATCAGGTGATACCATATTCATGATATCATTTTCAGTGATCATTGATCAAACTTATACAAGCCAAAAAAAAGTCTTTGCAAAACGACCTCAGTACTTTCCGGATTTGAAACATTTCTGTATAATTGCGCTTTTAGTAATATGTAATATTACATATATTCTATGTAATATTGCATCGCTTAAGGTGGGCAAATGAAGAAAATACGAAGATCTAACAAGACATACCAATGGGCAGATGATATTACCATAACAACTGTTGCAATACATTTGTTAACATTATAGCAGTGCACGGCTGTGCATTTTATTGCATAACTAAATATAGTGTAAATAAAAGTTAACTTACTTAATCCTCCAAGTCTGTAAGCTGTTAAAGACAGAGCTTCCCGGTTCAAAACGAGCCAACGTGTCATCCAACCCATCGTCAAGATACGGAACACAATAAAAGTACCTACAAAAAATATAACAACAGAAAAGCATTAGTTCAATTACATAAAATTAGAATCATGAAACAAAAAGAGCATTTTGTAACTATTACAGAATAGTAAACCCCATGAAAAATCACAGGCTGATTAATTAGATACACATTAGAAATACAGAATTTAAAAGACAAACTATTTACAAACAAAATTCAGGCCTACATAAACATAACCCCAAACTATAATCTAGACTGGGTTTGTTTAAGTATTACAGATGATGGGTGAAATCAGCTGTTAAACGAATAGGTAGGCCTATTTCTTCTTTAAATTTGTATAAACAAATATATTGAGGAAAAAAGGTTGTATTTATATATAGTTTATAATCTCAAAACAAATATTCATTAGTTGTATAACTCATATTAAAAAAAAATTAACTTCACAAGAAATTTTAACGATTGAAGTTGTAAACATAACCCCAAACTATAATCTACACTGGGTTTACAGATGATGGGTGAAATCAGCTGTTATATTATATGTTACTCATGTACGTACGCTCGTACGCTCACTTTTATAGGAGTTGATTTCAAGAAATTAAAACAGTACAAGTAAGACAGTTAGATAAAACAACTAAATTCAGCATTTAGTGAGTGGAATGATTGGTTTAGTCAAAACAAGTTGTTACTAAACTTACAGGAGACTTATGGTGTCATTCCACTCAAAATATAAATCTGATACTTTCAAGTCTCTCGATCAGAACGGTGTTATTTTTGTGGTAGCCTCAACTAAATTTCTTGGAACTAGATGAAAATTTAAATTGGATAACTCGCACAGATGATATCTCAAAAAGACTTAGCAAAGCTTGTTTTGTTATTAGGTACACAAGAGGGGTTTGTCCATACGAGGTTTAGAAAAAAAATTTATTTTGGTTATTTTCATTTAATTTTTTTAACTTGCTATTTTCTGGGGGTAGCTCCTCGGATAGTAATGTCCTTTTTAACTGCAGAACATAAGTGGGTTATAAGTCGTGTAAAACTCGATTGGCTCTTATTATGCTGTGAGAGGATCATAAACATATATTATTTGTTACAGTAAGTTTAACTCCATCATGAATATTTAAGTATATCTTTAATTCCAATCTACTATATAAAGCTAGATGGTAACACTGATTCACTGACATTAATTATGAGGCACTTCCCGTAATCGTACCTTAAATTAAAGCTCTCGACAAGAAACTTTTGGGAAAATTGCCAAAATTTAACATTTTTTAATTTTGGAAGCACCTTTTAGGCGGGAAAGATTTTTTTAACTTTGAGCGCGTTTTTTAAGAAAACTGTAAGAGATAGCAAACAATGTTAAATACAAAAGTTGTAGAAAATTAAATTTCAAATTAACAATTTTCCATCAGATTAAGATCCCATCATCCGTTTAGCTGATATTCACCCGAGAAGGAGCTCCGGCACACAATCCTTCAAATTTTCCATGTTAATCTTATGGAGATAATGTTTAATGAGTTTGAGTCAGCTGCCAAATAAAACAGCTGATTTATGCTCGGTCACCTAGGTACAAAGAAGCCAAAGATTAAAGAGATTTTTTAGCGAATTTTCCAACTGCGCGCTAAGCGAAGCAGCCATCTGAGGCCGAAGGCCAAGGCGGGGTTGGGACGCGAAGCGTCCAGGGGCACAGCCTCTAATAACATATAAAAGTACTACATATAATGTTCTAACAATTTATTCAAGAACAATAAACTGTAACATGATTTATACGCCGTACTCTAGGGGCAAAACTGAGTACAAATAAATTTACTTCCCAAAACACGAATATTACTCAAATAAAGAATTATCTCAAAATAAAAACAAACAAGAACTGATTCTACTAAAACTCAAACTCAATACAAAACATTTAATCCCCAGTATTTACAAAAAAATTTCCATTCCCTTAATTCGATTTCATGGCGACTCAAATCTTCTGTCTCCTCTCGATGTCCACACCGGCGGCTTCACCCAAAAAAGCCTATTATCGAATATTGTCCTTCATTTATAGACCTCCGCCCCCCCTCCAGTCTTACTCATGTCATTCGGTCGTTGACATACAATAAAATGCAACTGTATGATTGTGATTTCATCGTGTATTTGTACCACACTAATAAAATTATTCAATTCTCACTTTGTAACACCAGGCAATAACAGTTGCAAAATTAGCATCTTTTATATTGATATTGAAAATCCTTTATGATGCAATCAGAGCTTAGTAACACTTGCACAATCAAACTTTTGTATTTGCAGTTAAAGTTTTCAATGACCCATTGGTTGTACTAGTGGTGTAACATTTGCCGGCAGATAAGTGGCAAAAATATTGCCTGATACAAGCTCAGGTGCTGTGGGTTGAACTCGACAATTGTCGACAACTTAGAGTCTTTAAGAAACTTCAGTTTTCAAAGTTATCTTTTTCTGCAGATACAAAATGCAGGTTTTGAAAAGCTCTGCTGTCTTACAGGCATTTGACTTAACAGCATAAATGACGGGAAAATTTTATTCATTTTTTAAAGGCCTAGGTTTTTTTATAATTTTCAATAACAAGCATGCTGACCTGAAACATTGTCACACACTCAAACTGTTAGCCGGCTTTTGTTTGTTTTTTTACCTCTTTGCACTGAACTCCTCAGTTCAGGCCAATGTTGAGTTAAGTAAACACCAACATAACAAACCTATCTGATATATGTTGTAAACCAGGAGTGGTACTCATTCGCAGCTGCGTAGTCCATGATGAATTTTCAAATTATGGAGCCAAGCTGTTTTTAATTTAGGTTTTTTAAAGTCTGTCTGATGTTTAAACTTTTGATAGTTGCAGATTTTAAAACAAATCTTTCTAACTCGTCTTCTTTATATATTGTAATTAGTAGAAGATGTGACATTAAATTTGCTCTTAATATTGTTTCGGATCTCACATTTTTCCAGTCTCCTTAGATGTCCATTTTTTTTTTGTGGATCATCAATGTGACATGTTTCACAGAACTTTTGTTCGGTTTAGAAAACATATTTGCAACAATAGTGTTGACAAAACTATTTTTCAAGCAGTGAAATGGTTAAAAACTTAAAGTACAGAAGTTGTTTACTGTTATACGGGCAGTCAAATCGTACTGTGATTGATGCAAAGGTAAAATAGCAGACATAGAGTGGCGCTGTGACTGATGCAAAGATAAGATGGCAGACAAAGAGTGGCGCTGTGACTGATGCAAAGATAAGATGGCAGGCAAAGAGTGGCGCTGTGACTGATGCATAGGTAAGGTGGCAGACAAAGAGTGGCGCTGTGACTGATGCAAAGGTAAGGTGGCAGACAAAGAGTGGCGCTGTGACTGATGCAAAGATAAGATGGCAGACAAAGAGTGGCGTTGTGACTGATGCAAAGGTAAGGTAGCAGACAAAGAGTGGCGCTGTGACTGATACAAAGATAAGGTGGCAGACAAAGAGTGGCTCTGTGACTGATGCAAAGGTAAGATGGCAGACAAAGAGTGGCGCTGTGACTGATGCAAAGGTAAGGTGGCAGACAAAGAGTGGCGCTGTGACTGATGCAAAGGTAAGGTGGCAGACAAAGAGTGGCGTTGTGACTGATGCAAAGGTAAGGTAGCA
>JAGFPH010005303.1:73081-99632 GCA_018207615.1 Philaenus spumarius
AGAGTGGCGCTGTGACTGATGCAAAGATAAGGTGGCAGACAAAGAGTTGCGCTGTGACTGATGCAAAGATAAGGTGGCAGACAAAGAGTGGCGCTGTGACTGATGCAAAGGTAAGATGGCAGACACAGAGTGGCGCTGTGACTGATGCAAAGATAATGTGGCAGACAAAGAGTGGTGCTGTGATTGATGCAAAGGTAGGTGGCAGACAAAGAGTGGCGCTGTGACTGATGCAAAGGTAAGGTGGCAGACAAAGAGTGGCGCTGTGACTGATGCAAAGATAATGTGGCAGACAAAGAGTAGCGCTGTGATTGATGCAAAGGTAAAGAGTGGTGCTGTGACTGATGCAAAGATAAGATGGCAGACAAAGAGTGGTGCTGTGACTGATGCAAAGATAAGATGGCAGACAAAGAGTGGCGCTGTGACTGATGCAAAGGTAAGGTGGCAGACAAAGAGTGGTGCTGTGACTGATGCAAAGGTAAGGTGGCAGACAAAGAGTGGCGCTGTGACTGATGCAAAGGTAAGGTGGCAGACAAAGTGTGGTGCTGTGACTGATGCAAAGATAAGATGGCAGACAAAGAATGGCGCTGTGACTGATTCAAAGGTAAGGTGGCACACAAAGAGTGGCGCTGTGATTGATGCAAAGGTAAAGTGGCAGACAAAGAGTGGCGCTGTGACTGATGCAAAGATAAGATGGCAGACAAAGAGTGGCGCTGTGACTAATGTAAAGATAAGATGGCAGACAAAGAGTGGCTCTGTGACTGATGCAAAGGTAAAGTGGCAGACAAATCGTGCTGTGACTGATGCAAAGGTAAGGTGGCAGACAAAGAGTGGCGCTGTGTCTGATGCAAAGATAACATGGCAGGCAAAGAGTGGTGCTGTGACTGATACAAAGGTAAGGTAGCAGACAAAGAGTGGCGCTGTTACTGATGCAAAGATAAGATGGCAGACAAAGAGTGGTGCTGTGACTGTTGCAAAGATAAGATGGCAGACAAATCGTACTGTGATTGATGCAAAGGTAAGATAGCGGACAAAGAGTGGTGCTGTGACTGATGCAAAGATAAGATGGCAGACAGAGAGTGGCGCTGTGACTGATGCAAAAGTAAGGTGGCAGACAAATCATACTGTGATTGATGCAAAGGTAAGGTGGCAGACAAAGTGTGGCGCTGTGACTGATGCAAAGATAAGATGGCAGACAAAGAGTGGCGCTGTGACTGATTCAAAGGCAAGATGGCAGACAAAGAGTGGTGTTGTGTTATGACCACAAATGTTTAAAATTTCTTCCGAACACTTCCGACTCTACAACCTGCTGTTAAGCGCTAAATCCCCTAAATTCGGAAACAGGATTTAGTCAGCTTTTTTTAAAAATGATTTCTGATGTGTGCCGGATATCAGGTTCCGGATTAATGGGTTCTTCCTGTTTAAGTTTTTTATCATATCATTTCCGAGTTCCTTTTTATTTAGTACAAAGTATATGCCTAGACCTTTAGTCTCACATTCACTGTTTAGTTTACTTATGTTTAAGCTTTAGGTTTCATTTGATAACAAGAGAAGATTTATACTCTCAAAACAAAACATCACGGTTTATTTTCTTTATGCACAAATAATGGCAAACATCCAAATAAACATTTGTAAAATATGAAAAAAAAAGAATATAAACTATTCTTAATCTATTATTAGAATTTAACTTTAAAAACTGAATATCTTTATGGTTTCTCAAGAAAGCAACGTTTGTACTAACCTAAGTTCAAAGAACTATTAAGACGGTAGAATATGTTCTGACGGTTCCAACACTGAATGATCATCAACTGACGGATGTGAAGGAATATGCTGTTCACTTCAACTAGAAGAGCCATTAAGGTGAATCCGGCATAAGTATAAGTAGTCATGGACAGCATGAAGCAGCTGATCACCTGAACAATAGAAAATAACTCCAATGACACATAGTATAGAATGGACAACTAAAAGCATCTCCATACAAAACTCCATCAAAAAAGATAATAAAATGAAGGACCTAATAGGGTGTAACACACAGACAGACAAAATGAAACTTTAAGGTTTTCATTTGTAAAGAAACCTAAAACCTAATTAATAATGCACAACATGCATTATTCGGTTAAATGGGCTGATTTTGTTTCACAATTTAATCAAAATTTATTTTCTAAAAATAAGGTTTTTATAAACTCATATAACACTGCCAAAACCAGTTTTTGGAATTTATTGATAATTAGCTTTAGTTATTAACTCTGCTTTATCCAGGTGAAAAAGAGAAGTAATTTATTAGCGAATTTCCATAGGAAAAATGAGCTATTACAGTGGCCCTTATGGTAAGACCCAAGGTCGGGCGTAGCAAATGAGCACCGATCATGGTCCCCAGAACACGTTTTGGGGTGTCATTAAAATTCATATATATTCATGTATATATATTACAACGGACAAAACTCGTTGTAGGTCTTGAGTTTGAATTTATAATTAATTTTGTAAGTTTGAATAATCTGGACTTGCCGCGGGTTGAAGCCGAATGTAGGTCACGACAATCATGTTAACGCGGGCGGGCCGTTATCTGGTCAAATTAAACTTTTGGACCCTGCCTGTTCGTAAAGGAATGGAAACTTGTAAAAATTACTTAAAGATTCTTTCGGGAAGCCAAAATCCAGGATTTAAATAAAAAATAAAAATCTTCAGGAAATGCATTAAGCTAACCGCGGGTGTATTTACTGCAAGATTAGAAAATAAAAAATCACTAAGTTACGTAAGATACGAGCTATCAAAGTATGGGAAAAAATTCAAAATTCCTCTAAATTGAAAAAGAAAAGGTTTTTTAGGCTTTTCTTAAAAAGGCCTAAAATAAAGGTGAAATAAGTTTTAGCGAAATTTTGTTAAATAAAAAAGTTAATGGTAAGTCTAAAAGTTCGAAGGATAAAAAAGTAGGTTAAAAATAAAGTTTTTTAAATTCTAACCAAAACAGGTTTTAGTATTGATAAACATAATTTATAATATAAAAGAAAACTAGAAAATTCATGAAAGGAAAACGGTAATAGAATTTGCACCTTTACAGCCAAATCAAAAGTTAAACTTAAATTTTGACTAACCCAAAATGGTAAATAGTATGTAAGTAACATAGTTATGTAGAAATAATCCAGTATTTGAAATATGTTTCGGGAGTAAAGTAAAACCCCAGTTTGTAAAAAGTCGTTAAAATCCCCAACCTCACAGCAAGACAACCAGAAGCAGAAACGAAGTGAAAATCCGGCTAGTTAACAAGAACCAATAGACAAAAAGAAGTGTAAAACAAAAAACTGGAAGAAACGGAAAACTAGGACGTTTCCGGGGAGAATCGCCGCGGAAAAACGCGCGCGGGTCGTGTACGTGAACCAAGAGTCGTACGAACGTCACTCGAGTTCGTGGGGAAAGATAACAACGAGCTGAATCCAAAGATGTCACTCTTAGGAAAATTGGGAAAACCCTGGAGGAGTTACAGAGGAAAAGGATTTTCCATAGCCTAAACTGCGTGAAGCGAGATAAGGACTTGAAATAGCAGAGGGGCGGGCCGAAGATGAGACGGCTGGAGGGGGAGCAGGGCTACCATCATACGAAAGTGGGCGTACTCCAAAAACAAAAGAAAACTTACTTAAAACAATGGCTAAATCAAGTGGAAAAATAATGAAAAAATTAAAATAAAATTCAGGATGAAAAATTACATAGACCAGAAGTTTAAATTTGTCGAAAAAACGAATTTTAAAGCGTTGTAGTAATACAGTGATAGAAAGCTCAAGTTGGCAATGAAATAGTGCCGAAAAACCTTATATAAATGATTGCTCGGGGAAACTCGAGATGCCTCATTACTTTTACGATGTAAGTAGACGCATCGAGAGCGGTTACTTGTTTTTATAAAATACTTTAGCATGCTAGAAGCTAAGTATTTTCTTCGTTAACCTTTATAATTTTTATAACAAGTAAGAAGATACGTCGTTGCGGGTTTCACTTGGGATGCAGCAATAGACACCGCCTTAACTCTACAAGAACTTCAGTGGCAACTTAGTCTATGCAAAGTTGGCCTAACTTGGAATTTTCTGGAGGAGGAACGCAGCCTGCAGGACAAGGGATACATGGAGTGATTCGTATATCTTCCAGACAGGACTCCAGGACACCACCAGGCGACCACTAGGACATGCAACTGTAGCTTCGAGGGAATAACCGAACCGGGATTGCAGACACGGCAGTACCACATCCATCTTTAAGAAGCCATCCATCATTCATCCAGACAACCCTACAGGACTTCACCTTCACCAACAAGACAACTTTATCAGCACGCAGAACATCTGTAGCTTGCCATCACTATACAGCGTTTGCGGACTTCACAACAAACGTCGCGACGCCTGGACAAGTGTCAAAAGGTCGGTAGAAGCGTAAGATACGTTAGTCCCTATTATAATTTGCCTGAATTAAATTTAAATAAATTTATTTTAAATACTGGGTTACTTAGGATGTTAGATTAAGAAATATTTGTATTATTAATTATAAAAGTAAATTCATTAAATCGTAAATTCAAATTAAAATTTTCATTAAATTATTAATTAATCTAAATTGAGTATAAAATATAATTAGGTAAAAGATTAGTTCTGCCTTATAGCTTAAGAAATTATTATTCTGATTGAAAAGAGATTTATTGTTTGGTTTTATTGGAAAAAGATTAAATCCAACAGTTCTGTTTTATGTTTAAAGTTTGAAAAAAGAAGTTATTAAAATTTTATTTGCTTTATAAAAAAGTTATTATTTACAAAAATACCTAGTATTCAAATATCCAAATAGTTTATGAATTGTAGATTAAGAATTGATACAGTGAAATTTCATAAAATAACTGCAAGCACAAATAAGCCATTTACAAGGTTAGTTTCAGTGTACTCACTCTTCAGAGGTTTACAAAAAGTTAAATTATTAACTTGTGTTCTAACTGAGCTAAATTCAAAAATAAATTACTGGAAGTATAAAGTAAATTTTTTTTGTCGGGATATTCAGCAAACTGAATATTCGACACATAGTTATTTCACCTAGGCCAAACAAAGTGAGATTGCCTATAAGACTTCCAGTAGGTGGAAATAACTCATTCTTCAACTTAACCAAGAAAACGGTTGTTCGTTGTAATATATATGTATATATGTGTTCGCACTCTAGCGGCCGCATTTTAAGTCCGATTTGGTCCAAATTTGGTACACGTGTTGGTTGTCTATGTCGCTCGGACGAGTTCGTTAGCCAAAAAAATCCAATAACCGGAAGTACATTTTTTGACCGGAAGTAACAATTTTTTCAGATTTTTACTACGAGAATGAAATTTTTTATAGTTTGTGCAAACTGGGAAGGCGGTCGGTCGTTCTCGACCGTCCCACACACACAAGCGCAGGGGATTATGACCGACCCTCATTAGGATCGATGCGTCACCAATTGGGAATTGTACTCTATACAATAGTGTTTTTATATTGTATTGTAAAGTTAACTTATATATTAGCATGATTGTGATTCTGAATTATTATGATTCAGTAATTAATTCTAAGCAAATAGATACCAAACACGGCGTGTATACGACTATCCATTAAAATAACTTTAAAATTATCGGTTTACTGAGCGGACTTGGTTGCTATAAATATAATGTTATATATATTTTTGAACGAGTTCTTTGAGAGGATATTTTATATTTTTAACAATGCGCTTTTATTTTCCTAAAGTGTAATGTTATTGTAGTTGTACATACATCACGCGATGATAACCACCTAGGTTTTTCGCCTTTAAAAAAAAAATGCAGTTGTACATTTTGCCATTGTAATTAGTGCAAAACTTATTCAAGTTACTGAAAGAGGTAAACACACTTGGTCTGACACTTTTGTTAGTTACTTAGGCGTGTAACTGTGTTTTTATTTATTATGTAATCGTTCTGTAATTATGTGTAACTGTTTGTGTAAATGACGAAGAGATACCTGATAATAAACTTGAAAATGGCTGAATAGCCGAGTCGGTCTTAGCGGCGATAACGGAATATTGAAGACGGTAAGTTCTAAATCTAATAATTAGTTACTTTTATAAGTTTAGAAAAAAATAGTTTATCATTACCATTTTTATGTTTAAATGTACACAATTCTATCTAGGCCTACTTTAGATTGTATTAAATTGTGTTTCACAATGTGTAAAAGCACTTTTATTTTCCATTGTTATTAGCATCTGGAATAAAAATAAAATTACAACAAATATTTATAATAGCAACCAAAGTTTGCTCGAGAAACAACTCGTGTTAATATTTATTTTTAATGGTTTGTTGTATACATGCCGTGTTTGGTATCTATTTGCTTAGAAATAATTACTGGATCATAATAAAAGAGAATCAGAATCACACTAACATACGTTTTCTTTAAAATACAATATAAAAAATACTAGGGTTTTGAAAACAGCTAACAATAGGTGACTAATGAGGGTCAGTAGCCCGTGAGTTTGCGTGCGTGTGCGAGGTTAGTCCCAATTTGCACTAACTATAAATGTTTTTTTCTAAAAATATAAATGTAGGATGTTATTCTGCAAATTTTGTTTTTTTACGCGACCTTATAGCTCGCTTGGTTCCCCCAAAAATCGATAAAAATGCAAAATACCATAAAAGTACCCGGTTCGAAGCCAAATGGTGCAAACTCGCGAGGCCACAAGGTGCAAACAAATTCTACTAATATATTGCGTACACACAGACAGCTGTTCAACGCCTTCATGAGTAGACATATTTCCCAAACTGTTGGTTGAAACCCTATAACATAGGCATATAAACTTAATTTTGGAAATTTGCTCAACTCACGTCAGCAGTCCAGCTGCGTGGTCGAATTATTAAACTTTGTATACGGCGGTCTAATGACTGGATGGGAACTATTCCTAAGAGTAATTCTCTTGGGTTTAATTTAAATTATATTGAGGCAATGATAATCACTCAGGTTTTTTGCCTAAAAAAAATAATTATATTGCCAGAGGATTTAATATACAAAATAACTGAAATCTCAATATAAACTTTCTCACACCTTCTATGTAAAATTGCATCATTCACCATTCATAAGATATATCTATACTGTATATAAAAGCTGAAATATCACTGACTCACTCACTCATCACAGTATCTCGAGAAGCATACCTCCTAGGAATGTGAAATTTTGTTCACCTATTGCTCATTGGCCCTAGAGGCGCACTAAGGATTTTGAAATATTTCGCGTTTAAGAGTTGAAACAACCCCTAAACCATAAATATTGTTTGTTTTATATCTCAAAAACTTTAAGGCCTAGGAATGTGGAATTTGGTACACATATTGCTCATAAGCCTTAAATTTGCAATAAGAAATAATTTTTAAATATTTAGCGTTTAAGGGTTGAAACAACCCCTAAAACCATAATTGTTTTATGTCTCAAAAATCATTCGGCCTAGGAACACGGAAATTATAACACAAATTGCTCATAGGTGCTAGAGTCACAATATGAAAGGATTTTAAAATATTTCGCGTTTAAGGGTTGAAGCAACCCCTAAAACCATAAATATTGTTTGTTTTATGTCTCAAAAATCATATGGCCTACGAACATCGAATTTGGTACAAATATTGATCATAGGCCCTAGAGGTTCACTATGAAAGAATTTAGAAATATTTCGTGTTTAAGGGTTGAAATATTAACAACCCCTAAAAACCATAAATAATGGTTGTTTTATATATCTTAAAACCCATATGACCTATGAACGTGGAATTTGGTACACATCATAGGCCCTAGAGGTGAACTATGCAAAATTTTTGAAATATTTCGCGTTTAAGGGTTGAAATTACCCCTAAAACCATAAATATTAATTGGTATTCTTTCCTTAAAGCTAGAGATCTGAAATTTGGCATTTATTAATTTTAACTAAATATTTAAATGTGTAAAGCTGATCAAATCTATCCCGATTTTTATACTTTTCTTGAAGCCAAAAAGCTGAAATTTTGTACATTTATTTCTTACACGATACATATAAAAAGTAAGGATGATATTAATATAAATGTAATTAGATGGATTTTTAAATGTCGAGGTGAATTACTTCATCCAAATTATAAACCATGGATAAAAAGTATAAATTATAATTGCTCACTATGCAATCTGGGAGAAAGTGAAAATGTTTTTCACTTTGTGGCTAGGTGCCCAATCTTGAGAGAAATCAGATTAAGTTGGTTTAAGTTGCCGGAGTTAACCATAGATAGGTTTTTGAATTATTTAAATGGTGAGGATTGGGTGCGGCTTGTAGGATACCTGAGGCAGGCTTGGATGTACAGATGGAATTTGATAAATGAGTTCAATTATTGAATTGTAGGCATATAGCTGGGGTTAAGGGGGGGGGGTAAGGGTTTACATTCAAAATAGGTGCATAATTTGTTATTGTGTTATCTTTGCAATTATTATTATTTTTATGTATATTTTAGTATAGGGGCATTATTTGCTATTGGGTTATATTGCAATTATTATTGTTTGTTTTTATGTATATTTTAGTATAGGTGCATAATTTGTTATTGTATTGTCTTTGCAATTATTATTATGTTTGTTTTTTATATGTTTGTGTTACTATTGTCAACTTAAATAAGTTAAGAAATTTGTGTTTAATTAATGTTAATTGTGAGAGAGTGGTGTGCCAACCGGGCAAGACGGTCGTATGACCATTGCCCTCTTAATGCGAGTTAGGAAGATTCTCATTTTTGTTTATGGTTTTATACGAATAAAGCATGTTTTTTACTTTCTCCACCCTATAGGTAGTATATGGAGAAAGTATTGTTTTCGTAAAAATGTTCGAATTTGAATTTTCAGTTGAATTATCTGTTTTGGTGCTCCCAGAACCCCAAAAAATGGTTTAGTGCAATTATCTGTGTTGGTGCTCCCTGAACCCAAAAATATTTTTAGTGGAATTTTTTGTTTTGGTGCTCCCTGAACCCAAAAAAGTGTTTTTAACGTGGTGTCTGTCTGTCAGTGTGTCAGTATGTATACACGACCAGAGGGGACACTATTGGTCCGATTTTCATGAAATTTGGTATGTAGGTACTAAACCCTAATATCTCCAGGCGTTTTTTTCATTTTTTGGAATTTTTAATTTTTAAGGGTAATTTACCCCTAAAAACCAATAAAAAACGACAAAAATGCAAATTTCTCAAAAACGGCTCTAACGATTTTGATCAAATTTTCAGTATTTATAGTGCTTAAGATGCCAAACAAAATGACACCACCCGCTTTTATCAAAACTTCGGCGTTTCATAATTATGGGGAAATGTTAAAAAATAAACAAGTTTATGTTGTCAATCTAGCATCACGGCAACGGCCGCACGGGGTAGCACAACGGTAGCGAGGACGACCAGTAATTCAAAGGTCGCGCGATCGAATCCCGCCTGGGACAATAACTTTTTTATACGATTGACGTAGGTAGAATATTATTTTTTTGTTTTCTTCTAAAAAGTAGTAAATAAAATGATTAAAAACAATATTATTTTGACTACAGTAAGTTGGGAGAAAGTTTGTGTCAGTTAACTGATACCGTTTATTGTTTATGGTTTTATACGAATAAAGCATGTTTTCATTACATTTCATATAAAAAGTAAACCAGTCTTACAAATCGTTACATCCTGCTTGGAGTGAAAATGTGATAACAACCCATGAAAATGTGATAACAACCCATACAAACAATAAATATACATTTTTATACCTTCTTTTAAAGCTAGAGATCTGATAATTTTTTAATTTATTTATTGCAGGATACATAGAAAAAATAAATAAGTTTTACATTTAGTCACGTTCTGCTAAGAGGTGAAAATGTAGTACCTACCCCGAAAACTATAAAATACTAGTAATTGAATATCACCTAGGAACGTGAAATTTGATACACATATTTCTCACAGGCACTAGAGGCGCCCTAAGAAAGGATTTTAAAATATATGGCCTTAAAGGGTTGAAACAACCCCTAAAACTTTACATATTAATTTTTATACTTTCCTGAAAGCTAGAGAGCTGAAATTGTGTACATAAATTTCTTACAAGGTGCATATAAAATAAACCAGTTTTACACTTTGTAAAGTTCTGCTAAGGGATTGAAAAGTAGTAACAACCCCTAAAACTATAAATATTAATTGAATAACGTTGAGGAACGTGAAATTTGGTACACGTATGCTCATAAGCACTAGAGATGTACTAATAAATACATTTTTAAAGTATTTGGCCTTTAAGGGTTGAAACAACCCCTGAAAAAATTAATGTTGTTTGTTATACTTTCCTTAAAGCTAGAAAGCTGAAATTTTGTACATTTATTTCTTGAAAAACACAAAAAGTAAACCTGTTTAAAATTTTATTACGTCGTTACGTCTTGCTAAGGGATGAAAACGTGATAACAACCCCTAATAACTATAAATATTAATTGGTATTCTTTCCTTACACCTATAGATCTGAAATTTGGCATTTATTAATTTTAAGGAAATATTTAAATACGTAAAGCTGATCAAATCCATCCCGATTTATGCATGCTCATTTTAAAGTCCTATCTGTTCAATCTGCAACATCCAGCTAAGACTGTGATTTACCAGTCTGTAGATTTAGCGGTTGAAAAAGAAGACGCTCTTCACTCTGAATTATTTATTTTCAATTGATTTAAATTATTCAGCAAACATACCTTGATGAAGGCAATTGATGGGCAGCCAATGAAGAAAACATACCAAACTAATTGAATATACATGTAATAATTCACTTTCGTGAAATAAAAGATGAAAGAAAATGAAGGAGAAATATTACAATTATGTAACATAGTGATGCAAAACAATTCCCCGTAGCGAAGCATGGGAGCATGGGTATTCGCTAGTATAAATATACAGGGTGATCAACTCAAGATGGTCACCAATAGGATCTCGGAAATTATAAAAGTTACAACAAACTTTAAATGAGGGATCTTCCCAACTTTTTCCCTTGCATTAAAAATACATTATTAAAATTTGGAATTGGCAGCCAACTTAATTTTTCAAATGGAAACCTCTATTTTGTATGTTGAATTTTAATTGGGGACACAAATTTAAGACATTTTTATTCTTTTGTATTTTTTCCTAAACCCAACCAATATGGCGGTCAACTTTGAAATTTCTAACGGAAACCCCTATTTTTTATGACGGATTTGGATTGTACATCCAATTTTAAGACATTTTTATTCTTGGTATTTATTGATAAACTTAACCGTTTAACCGCTAGGAGCGCTGAAAGTTTCAGAAACTCTTATTTGGAAAATGGCGGCCATTTAGAAATATTTCAACTAGCCTACATATTTTTGTAATTTCTCATAAAACAAGGAAAGGTTCACTATTTAAAGTTTGCTGTAAAATTAATACTTTCTGAGATCCCAATTATTGCCCAATTAAAAAAATCACATAAAATAGAAAATTTTTGAGAGGTTGTATCTCATAAACGGTTGGGTTTAGGAAAAAATACAAAAGAATAAAAATGTCTTAAATTTGTGTCCCCAATTGAAATTCGACATAAAAAATAGGGGTTGTCATTTGAAAAAAAATTAAGTTGACCGCCATATTAGAAAAATGGCGGAGTTTCTGGAAATTTTAATATTGTATTTTTAATGCAAGGGAAAAAGTAGAGAAGGTCCCCCATTTAAAGTTTGTTGTAACTTTTATGGTTTCCGAGATCCCAATGGTGGCCATCTTGAGTTGATCACCCTGTATATATATTAATATAGATATATATGTATATTAGATAACTTACATATTAATAAACTTTGAGCTAAACAAGTGAGAATTATTTAAAAAATAATAACAATACACTAATTCTCACACAAACGTTTAATAATCAAACACATTAGTTGTAGTTCATGTATACAAACTAAACAGATGACTGAATCATATTTGGTTATTAAACACATTTTGTAAAAATTCAATATTTCCCTAATTATAAATACAACAACCAAAACTGTAGATACAATATATTAAAGAAATAGAGAGATAGAAAATCAACTAAGGAATTTCATTCATTCTCGACATCCCAAAGTCAACACGCCCGACATCTAGCGACAACTATGCGCAACACTGTAAGACAACGAATATTCACAACTAAATCACGACTTTCAACCCGATTTTATTAAAATAAAAAAAATACTTAGCGAACATCTTCACCTATACTTCCTATATCAAAACTATTCAAAATTAAATCATCATCAGGAAAATTAGAATATTTACGCAATACGGAATCATACGGCGAAGTTTTACTTTAAAAGTCAGTAAGAAACTAGACCGATAGGCCTATAAATCGATCGGAACACGGCAGAATAATTTCGATAACAAGTAATATTACATTCTTATTAGAAAATTCAATAGGACCAGCGAAAAGAACCAACCTTTTTACATCTCAAATGTCTTTGGTCGAAATCTAAAATATACATCGCTACGCCAGTAGAAATATAAAACCTCAGCCAAGACCGATCAAAATCTAATTTCCGACAGACATATTGCTTACGTAACACACACACGAACGCTGTCACGCGTGTGATTGGTCCATGCATTTTGTTACCAAATTGGATTTATGTTAAGAAGAAGAAGTATACATTCTAGAAATTAGCTAATATTTGTAATAAGGAGTTATTTAAGTGTTTTTTTTTTTTCTGTAATTTAACTTTTAAAAAAATCATATTAATTTTAATATGTCACATCGCTATATGTCAAAACAAGCCAATACAGCCAAACAAAGACATTATTTCAAAAAATAACACCTCACAGCTCCCAAACACATATCACAAATACAAATCCAAGAAGATATGTTGATTTACCAGGCCTTAAGATCCATTTCCTGAAAAGGTGAGGAGCAAAAAGAAGCCAAAGTTTAGTGGTTGAGTTAACTTCAGTACTGAGCAGTTGATAGAAATTTTGCCGGTGAACTTTTGGACCGAAGAAACCGAATTTGAACTGTTATTTCAATAGTAATTGCCTACGTTACCTTTTAAACCTAATACGTATAGTGTAGTGAATTTTATTATTACAATTACTAAAATGTTACCATAATTGAAGATACTGTTAACTGGGTGAGAACTTTCCAATTATAACTACATTAAGTACCATTCCATCATCAAAGCTTAATACACCCAAGGGATAAATACTGTATCTCCATTTGTTCCAGTTACTACTATAACTAATAACTAGATATTCATATCCAATTTTATAGAGAACTTGCTGTGAACTTTAAAAGAAAACTAATTTAACTTCAGTGTATAACATACACCTTACCTATCAGTATTCACACTGAACAATTTTTTATCATTATATTGCTTTTAATTTCAATTCTTATGCATATTCATTTTAATATTGTGTGTAAATAATTTGCTTCATTATAGGCCTAATTGGGAAAAAGTCGGCACTAACCCTCCCGAGAAAGACTCTTGTGTCTAAAGACTTAGATAATAAAATCTTTTATCTTATTATTTTAATTTTTCTTATTCTAATTTACTAATATAACAAATAAAATTGTAAAATAATATCATTTCAAAATATAAGTTGTATCTATCAATCAATTAAAACTGTTATTATTAAATTGTAACCTTTGTCGACAATTTATTTCTCTATTGTTCCTCGAGTTAATAAAATATGGTAATATCAACCATATTCAAACCATCCATAGAGAGGCAATTAATAGTAATTGTTTCCTAATAAAGTAATATCAATTCAAGAACTAAATTTAAATATCTCAAGTGAGTTTTATAAAGAGAAAATAATCTTATAAAACAAAATTTATCTATAGTCCTAGCTATAGAGTAGGTATTTTGAATTTATTTATTTTCTTGTACGAATCTTTTGTGTTACATTGTAATTTAACACCTTGAAAGTGAGGCTTTTAATAAACTTCTGTTCAAAGAGATTTTATTTTATATTGTATTATTGTAATTTGTTTGAGAATTAGTGTATTATTATTATTTTAAAAACATATATATTAACATAAATGACACCTAAATGGAATTCCAAACATTTTATATGGGATATATAAACAGCATTATACTGTATCAGACATCAAATGGATGGAGTTTGACTCTTAGGAATTTTTACTGAACCCAACTTTAAGAGTTATAACCCACAATAATGTGCAAAATTTTGCATTTAAACAGCAGTAGCCCAAAAACTGTTAAATTTAGACATAGCACCAATATTTTTTTAAAACTTACTGTAATATCTAGGTATGTACTTTGTTAATAGGTCTATATGCCATAAAAAAAAATGTATTCTAGCTTATAAATCTTATACAGATATTTGTCATTGTTGTTCAGTATGAACAACTTCAATGAGCACATTTTTCTGACAAATCCCAGGAGAAGTGTCAAGTGTTAGAAAATATGGTGATACTCACTGAAGGTCAATTATAGCGACCATAAATACCAATCCACTTACCAGGATACTCTTGATCCAGTAATTTTCAGTGAGAAGTGCTACAGTAGGGTGGGTTTAGTTAAAAAGTACCCATTGCCACGGTGCTGTCTACTTTGAGGTTTAAGAAGTGTTTATCAAACATAATTAAATACATTACAATATAATACTTTGTAAATGAACAAACAATTTGAATCAAATCATTTTAAATCTCCAATATATGAATACAGTATACTTCCTTTGTCTTTGGTAAGTTTATAACGTAGCCTATTACTGATTGATGATATTTTTAGTTTGCAAGTTAAGCCAGAGGTATAAATATACTTTCAACAATAAATCATTGAAAGCCTCTCCTCAGATAAGCAATGCATTAAGTAGAACACCATAATACTTTCTGATCACTCTAAATTAATTTTTTTTTTTTTTTGCTTTGATGTATTTAAAAAAATTAATGTAATTTTTAAGCAGAAAGATAACCATACATCAAATGATAACATTGCAACTAATATAAAGATTCAAGAGTAAAGTTTAACAGGAAATTATTGACATTCCCAAAATTAACAATAAAAGATACAAAATTAAAATTTTTGCAACAGGTGTGCGACAGAAATTGATATTCTGACAATATCATATTGTTTTGTTTTTTTTTTAAACATATCTTGACATTTTTGCAGACCTACAGTAAATAAGTGCTGTGATATTACGTCAAGTAATCAACTACCCATGATTTTAACCATCAAATGTCTTTTACCTATTCCTTTTTCACTACATTAAATTAATGCAGATAGATTTAGATATTCCTAAGACAGGCTTGCTTTTAACTGTACATTAGGCCAGAATAGATGTAAGACATTGACAGCAAAATGCTTACCTGGTTGACCGATACTTCTGCACAAATATTGCATAAACAATGTTTATAGCACATCTATCTGATTCATTTATAGGGTGCCACTGTTACATTAAAGCGAGACTATATGTATAATTAGATTCAAATGTCTTATCAATGCCAGGATGCATTTGTTCACTTCCCTGTGTTAAAGGCATAAAGTCAAGATATATATCTTTTTCAGTTAACATCTTTGTAATCAATATCAGGCCTATAAATAAGTACCAAAATAATAAAAATAAAATGTTTATAAGACTTACCAATGTGTGATGAGCGATCAACTCGTAAGTTTTTGATTTTCTATCGTATATCGCCATGTCAATTAAATCGTAAAAAAAATAACCTGTAATACAGATGTTTCTGGTTAGACGAAAACATTGCTATTAATACTCTCTAATATAGTTTTAGTGATAAGAATGTAGTAGTAAACAAACACGGATACCCACTCAAGTCACTCCTTTAAATGCAATCCTTTCAAAATTTAATGGAAACCTCCAAAGGCTTTGAATAATTATTTAAAAAATGTCTTCTAGAATGTTTAAACAATATTTTGGATAGGCAGGATAAGAAATTACTAATGGTTTAACTTGTGTATGTTGAAAATGTAATTTAGTAGAACCTCGATAATTCGATTGTAGTTTGTAATTCGATGATTTTAGTAGTTCGATTGCCCGGGTATTTTGAGCTGTGTTTGCTAAATTAAAAAACAGCTTTTTTGACTATTTTAAAGCTTTTTAAACATCGATTGTAGTGCGCCTTCAAAATTACTTTGTTACCGCCGCCCCATTATACGTTTAAAATCGCTATTAGTCTTTTGAAGGTGACAAGGGATCGAAGTGGCTGCCTTGTGTTCACTTGACGGGCTTGGCGACACACCACAACTCGCAGGTAAGTAATGAGTCAAAACTGGGTCTCGATGCCGCTTACATCTCATGTCGGCTCATATATCATACTTGACTGTCTCCCTCTCTTGTTATTCTAAAAATAGTTCAATTTCAATAGTAAACTGTCAGTTCCCAAGGAAGTATGTGTATCGGTGTTGTATAACATTGTCAATTAGTGAGTGCATTCTTTACTGTTTTTGTTAAGAATTTAAATTTTGATTGTGTTTTGTAATGATGAGCAGAAAAGCTAAAAGAAAGTGTGTGCCAATTAAAATTAAATTAGAGGCCTTGAAAAGACTAGACAATGGTGAAACCTTGAAGAAACTTTCAGCGTTCGGTGTCGGTGAAGTAACTGTAGGGGAATGGCGAAGTAATAGAGATAAACTTGAAACATTTTATACTATTAAGTGTTCTAATATTTCAACTAATTAAAACATTAAAAAACAAAGAAGTGTTTATTTTTGTAAATTTCTCTGTGTATTCCGAGTTTTTTATAGTTCGAGGTCTACAGTCAGCCCCAATTAGTTCGAATTTTAGAGGTTCTACTGTTAACAATTAATGTTATAACTTTTAAATGCCTTAGTTTGAAAAGTTAGAAGAGATTAAAACTTTGGAGGCTCATTTTGTCAAAATAAAAATGGTAAATAGCAAAGTTTACACATTCTTAGTCTTCAGATATCAACCACTTATGCATCAAGTTTGATTTGTGTTTCTTATTACTGGTAGACAGTAAGACCTAGATTAGTTCTTTAACTAATCTGAGAATAGATCCTACGATAAGCATCGATTCCTTGCCACCTGAATGACGAGAGGCTATTAAATCACCCCTGCATCGTACAAGTGCTTCACACTCGTATACTATATGCTTGACTGTTTCCTGCTGCTTTCCCAACAGGTTTCATGTGCTTCCTGTAATTAAGCAAATTACTGTCCAAGTTGACCTTTTCCCAGTTGTAAAAGCCTGTCCGGTAATGCTCTTACTTGGACCATCGATCGTCTTGGTTTGGTGTATCCCATGGAATTTGCTCTGAAGGCTTGATTGGGTTTTCCTCGCCAAATTTATTGCAGAGGTTTTTACCTTACTGCATGATATGCTGTTAGGGTTCAAAATTAAAAGGTCTGTTTGTATTAGAATGAATAACTAATACACTATGTGGTTCAGTGATGTAATGCTCTTATAATTATTTATTCGCAAGCCTTTTACAATTATATAATCATACAATTCTTGGAACATTAGCCCACATTTCATTTTTCAGATATGAAGTTCATAAGAAAGATTGGATCAAAACACCGGTAAACAAAGCTATTACTTTACAAGTTACAATACTTGAAACCCAATATGACTTTACTCACACTCTGTTCACTCAAAAGTTGTATCTCCGCAGAACCAGTCTCACACGTCTGCCCGTAAATCTCACACTGGTCCTTCCTGTGGCCAAATCGCCAACCTTTGCGAAGATTCCCTTAAGACCGACCTGTGTTACGTTGTCCAATCTTGCGGCCTCGATCCTCACAAAACTGGTCTCCTGACAACACTCACTCACTGGCCTAACTCACGGCCTCCGTCGTAGCAAACTGGCCTCGTCTGCAAGTCGAACCCCATCTTAAATAACTCTGTCTAGCTTCCGTGTTGTCAAACTATGATGTTCTTCCGTGTCATTTCCTTATCGCTCGACACTCTATGTAACCAAGCTTATCCTTCAGTGTTAATACTTCTGTGTCAGTCTTAAGCAACCTTTACAGCAAAACCAGCACATCTACAATTGAATATAATTAACTCTAGTAAACAATATATTTATTCTATCCAACAACCCTCCTATTCGTAACAATGCCACACACTAGTTCTGGACCAATGAGTAGGACAGACAATGATAACCACCTAGGTTTTTCGCATATAAACAAAAATAAAAACAAAAAACCAATGAGTGGGATGGAGGCGTGAATCCCAGGTCTAATGGAATTAAGCAAAAATGGACATCATTTTGTGCAGACAGCTTCTTGAGATGATTGTGGCAGTCCCACACAAGCTGTGACTGAAATTGATAACCTGCCTAATACTTTAAGTGCTGCTTTGCTATCGGAGAAAATGTAAACTCTCTAATGTCTGTAGACCATCTTAAGATTGATCTGGACACATGCGAGTAGACCGTACGTAAATTACTCTGATTCCATGATGATATTAGCATGGTCTGTACAGTTCTGCTTTCCTAAAGGCCAAAAATTAGCAGTTACTCTGGCTTTCATTCAACCATGTACAATGTTGACGTACGATCAGGTGGTCTTTAGCTAAAGTAGATGAGATAGCTCTTGTCACCTCGATGCGTGCCAACCTTTGAAATTTGGACAATTTGCCAGCTGTTGTGGTCTGTAGGGCTTTACGCCACCATACAACGGCTCCATATAGAACCACCAGTCTTACTACTGCAGTGTATAGCTAATGGATTACATTCGGCCTAAGACCCCATGTACATAACTGTAGCAAACAACCCAAACTGTCCGAACATTCCCGGAAATATCCGAACTACACGAAACTCGAACCGAACGGAATCCTAACCTTAAACCGTGAACAGAATAGTGTCAATATCGTAGTGGTAGTTAGTTTATTATATTCGTTATTGTTGCTAATAATTTAAAAAGCATTTTTAGTGCATGCTTCAAACTGTTTAAAAAAATAATAACAATCCCTATGACGACAGCAGAAGCCGAAAGGTATTCCTCAACACTAAAGTGAAGAGGATAAAAACATTTCTACTCAACACTATGATTGAGGAATGACTATCGGATCTGGCAATGCCCTCTATTGAAAAAGATTTGGAGATGAGTATTCAGGGTTTCAATCAGAAGGTGATTGACAAATTTGCACATTAGAAAGAAAGGATGGTGGAATTTTTATTTAATTATAGTATGTTTCAAAACATTCTTAACAATGTGTAATTTTACTGTCTAAATTCTCATAATTATTAGATTACATAGCTAACAAAATAATTTCTATTATATTTCGGCTGAATTGCCATAAATTTTTCCAGGATATCTCAACTACAGGAGCAACCACCAGTTTTTCTGACCACCAGAATGTCAAATGCATCTGAGACCGGTTTAACAATGTCATAAACAAACCACTCTTGAAACTATATAACCTTAGGCCTCTGGCTTGTTCACTTCACTTGATATATTTTATAAAGTCTAGAGAATGTATAACTGCTAAGAGTCCGTAACATCGCCCCAAAATAAAGTACAGACAAATAATAGTAGTGTGGTCGATCTCTGAAGACCAAGATCATGTACATAGTGTTTCTGACCGTAGACGTCTACCTTTCAAAATGATAAATAACATGTTTAAATACTAATACCTAACGCGATGGAATGCATTTCTTTTTAATATGTTCTTTTACAACCAACCAATCATTTCATTTGTGATTTACCGAATATAAATACTAATATTTTATTTATATTGGATCTCCAGACTATTTAACCAGGTACAAAGTTATCATGCACAAAGTAAAACAAACACATTAAACCATTTCTTACAGATTAACATTCCTTTACCAATCTTAGAGGCAGTGCAGTGTTTAGACAGAGTAAATGATTTTCGATACAATATTAAAACTTACAAAATCCTACCAACAATAGCAGCGACAGCAAAGAAAATGATAACAAAATTAAAAGAAGAAACTCACACTTTACCTTACATGAAAAATAGTTCCATGTTGTATCTTAAAATAAAAAAAGAATCTTAAACTTACTTTTTGATTATTTTGTATGAAAGAATAGTTTAAAAAACAGACTCACCAATGGAAAATGCTATCAAACAATGCGCTGATGGAGTCCAATGTGATATGAGGTCCTTTCGGTATTCTGGAGTCTGCCAAAATCTAGAAAACAAATATAGAAATGTAAAAAGAAACGGCTTGATAAATAACTTAGTTGAACACCCGTGCATGACTATTACTTACTTTTCATGGTTTTTTCAAGATTTTTGTGGTTATAGATTGTTGTCAAAAACCTTTACTTGCCTGGGAAATTAACACCTAAGTACATACTGTATAATACAACTATTTTTTCACCTGTTTTTTTTTTTTACATAATTTTAGCGGTTAGACATGGAACTGGGAAAAATTCTTAAACATCCAATGAGCGTGGTTACAAAAATCACTGTTGAAATCATTACCTTCATGGAGTGTTACATATTTAAAAAATTTAAGTTTATATGTGTTTTGGTTTGAAAGAAATAATGTTTCTTACTTTTCACTGTTTTTTCACTATGCAATTGGCAAAAAATCCTCGCTTAGCGAGTACCATAGTTGATTACATTTTAGTATATTTTTATGCCTAATCAGATATAAACAAAAGTTTTTAACCTCATGTAGCCTACATTCGATTGGTTCCACTAGTTAACTAGTTGAAAGTGTTATTTTGTTATATGTAATCACTTAGTTCATACATGCTGTGATTTAGCTTATTTGGTTGTACTGATTTATTAAATCATGAGGAATTTTTGAATTAAACTTTAATTTGTCAATCAATATTTCTATTGGACTAAATCTTGGTATTTATTTTTAATTTCTTATTCTTCCACCATGTTCATAATTTTTCATTTCTGTGTGTTACTGTAAGTAGAATTTCCTTATGTTTTTGCTCTTGTAGATATGGCAATTGAATGTGGATGTTACTCAATTTTCAAGAGGTAAAACAATCATTTTCTAAAAATAAAGTAAGGCGAAAAGGATATCCGCTTGAGGGTTTATAATGAATCCCAACTTTATAACAAACTTTGTTTCAATCTTTACCTTATGGATGTGGTTGATAATGGGAAAACAACAATATGTTTAATGATAATACACTGAAACCTCGTTTTCCAAAATTGATGGGACCAGACCCTTTTCAGATAAACGAAATTTCTAAAGACCGTTTTGGTGTTTTTTACCATTATTAAGCCTACAGTTTGTAACAATTCAAAATATTCATTTTAAATAATAGTAAATCGACCAAATAAGAAATAACGTAATTTAAAATTAAACACACATGAGTGCGAGAGAAACAGAAAGCCTTCGAAGGAATTCCATTAATTTACAATCAACACTAACGACATCTATCGGCCATGATCACAAACACCGAATTAGAAAATTTCTCCAATTACCCGACTTTCGACAACATATTTAACAATTAAAATTACTTCCCGACCTTGTATCTATATCTTTCCTACATCAAAATATTTCTAAATTAATCAACCAATCCATCAAAATTATAAATCACACAAATAACAAAACGATCAACCAAAATTCATATTTCAAATCCGACAGAAAAAAAGGCCAGTCTGTAAAATGCTAGGCCAAATAAGAAATAAAAAGTTTGATTGCAAAGAAACTAAGTTTCAAATTAAAAAATGAACACGACCGTCGTATAGACGGAAAATTTTACATACATAATGTCTTTGACAAAAATTCAGAAGAAGTACTGTTGAGGCGATAAAATTAGACAAAGTCAATCTGAAGGACAAATATATGCTTAACACGAGTCCCCGATGTTTTGCTAGACTCCTCCCACGAAACCCAAAGATCGCTGATTGGTCTATGAATTCTTGTAACCCATTTTGCAAATGTTAAATGTATCTTTTTAGTCATAGTTGTTAGATCATAAGAAAAAATTGTACAAGGAGCTATTTAGGTATTTTTCTTTAATACATTTATTTAATCAAATTTCTCATTCCTTTTACCACTTTTGTAATTATAAATCCAAATTATTTAATAAGTTAATTTAAAATTACACAAAAACAACACCCAATATTCCAAAACACATAATTTAATACAACAATCAAATGCCCCAGAAGATGTAAAATTTATAAGGCACCAAATACCAGTTCCTGAAGGCCTTAGCCAAGCCCAGAGTGATTTAAAAAAAAGTAATTGTTGCTGAGACCTCAAAGAAGGCAGACCTATATTACCAGTTCATCTCTACAACACCAGAAGACCAACGCTAGTACTACAAGTACAGATATTGTTCAACGTTAGCCTTATTAACTTTCGGTATAGTGAAGTGCGATATCATAAATCTATAACAATTATCTGTCCACATCACCAGAAGAGAACACTTCACCTTAAATATTTATACAATCACCATAGACTGTGAATAGGAACTGATAAATACATGTTGAACTTTTCATTAAATACTATGTACTTCCCAATTATTCTACACACATAAACACCAACACTCACATCAATTTCCAATTTGTACTACCTACACTTACTATACTTTAATTCTATTTTTTTTTAATCAATTAATCTTGTATATAAGAATCTACGTTTGTTCAATATTAATTGGGAAAAGTCAGCACTGACCCCCCGAGATAAGCTATTGTGCAATTAAGAGACTATTATATCCAAAATAGACAAAAGATAATTTATTTGGGCTAGCCTGTGTGAATTTGAATTGTATTTTAATTTAATCATTTTAATTAACATTAAATAATCTTTGATATTTTAAATTTGTGTCCTCCATTCATTCTTTTATCTAATTAAGTCAGGTTATAGAATCAGACCTAGAGGTAGTGTATTGTAAGTTTTAAGGAAAATCAAATAATTTGTGATAGAAAATTACAGAAACAATAAAATTATTTATTTTGTATTACATTTAAACAACTGAACAACTAAAATTGAGATTTTTATGATAAAATAACAAAATATTTACAGTAGCCTACTAAAAAATATGTTCAAAATTTTGTCCGGATAAACGAATTTGGTATAGTAAGAGGTTTTTGTGTAATTATAGCTTTTTAATAAAATACATAATTTTAGAATTCTTTATTGTTGGCAAGCCACATATTATGTTGTACATTTATATATTTTGTTTTCATAGAAAATATTTTTAGTAAGAAAATAAAAACATAAGTTGTAAGCTATAGACAAAGTACTTTTTGTTCTTATCTATCCACTACCACTTAGTGTAATTTTATTTTAAAGAATCAGAACATTCATATTTAAAATGATTAATAATCTTGAAATAACTCTTTACCCAGATTTATTTTAACAGAGATATGAAAATTTGTTTTAAATATTCACTAGCTGACCCGTGCATAGCATTAGCATTCTAACTTACTTAAATCCCACTTAATTAAAGTACACACCATATATTTAATATCATATAGTGTGTATTTAGTGCGTAATATAACAATGTAGTGGCGTAACGGCAGCTCACCAGCTGGGTATTGTTATCATCAGTGTTGCCAACGCCAGGAAAATTTTATTTTTTCATATAATTGTATTTTGTATATTTTTCCGATGTAGCGGTTAAGGAAAGCTTTAAAATGATGCCTCATTCATCTAATTTGATGATGTATTAAGGAATTTATGGTTTACCGACAAAAAAATGGCCTTGAGAAATAATATATGTGATTGAAATTTTGAAGTGTAAAACAATATTGTTCTTCCATTTTATAATTTTTTTTAAAATTCAATATAGCTTGGTTTTTGGTCAGTACACATAGTTTTCTCTATTATTTCTAATTTGTATCAATAAAGATTTGGAGCACAAGCAATACTTGATTGCTTAAATTTGTTCAAATGCAGCACTGTGTACTGTATAGAACAGCTCTAAAAATATAGTAAATACTATAATGTTTGATAAAAGTAACTAAAGTAGCCTGGTTATGATTTGACACAAAATTTTATAATTACAGTGTAGGCCTATAGATTTTATTACTATTACATCTTAAAAATATTCTATGTTATCAGATAAAACTGAAATATACGAGTATTAAACACAGAACTCGGACAATAAAAAGGTTTTATCTAAAATACATTTTTTTATCTGTTTGAACTTATTGAATAGTGACATGACTGTTGATAAGAAAACTGTATAGCCTACTGTGTAAATATGATACAGTGATTATTGGTTTGATGTGTGTTAAAAATGTTAACAGTGACTGGCTACCACTGTTATTTGCTCATGCAATTATGGTCCACAAAGTTCATTGAATTATCATGAAATAAAAAACCTCCAGTGGAAATGTGGTCATATTCTACAAATTAGACAAAAAGATCCCTAAGCAGATCACTAATTTAAACAAACAGTTGAACCTGTAAGTAAAAATGTTCATAAACTTTCAGTAAAAAGGTGCAATTGTTTAGACTTGGGGAATACCATAAATAAGAATGAAACAGATCGTATAAACATCATCCGATACTTAGGCAACTTGGCATAGACTTATCTTCAACAATGCCAAGTCCATTGCGTTGTCCCAAACCTAAATAAGTGGAAAGTCATCAATAAGTTGGCTGCCAAATAAATAGACCTGTTCATTTGATCTTCACCTGAACATCCTTATATTATACTAGCTGACACGTACGGCGTTGCCCGTGGTGGTTAGTATTTTCAGTCTTTTTAACGTAATTGTAATCTTTTGAAGTGTTCAGTTAGTGAGTGGTATTTGGCTTTTATATATATAGATCTTAAATAATAAAAGCACTATTTTTATAATAATAAAAGATCTGAAATTATGATTTTAGTAACTTTGATCCCCCCAAACCCCTCATAAAATTTCGAAATTTTTCATACCCTTTCTTAGATAGCGCCTAAGGCCCTAGAGGAAGCTACATACCAAATTTCATTCCAATCCGTTCGGGCGTAATTTGAGGATGATCAAAAACGCATTGAAAACGCAAGGAAAAATGCAAAAACGCCTATTTCTGGCGTAATTTTGGGAGAATCTCAAACATTTTTTAACAGACTACTTTTAGGCCTTAAACGAACCTAAGTACCAAATTTCAACATTTTCTGCCAATTAGTTCTCGAAAAAGCTGAGAAAACGCAAAAAATCGCTAGAAAAACGCGAATATTGGGCGTATCTTTGGGATACTTTCAAAATCCGTTCTTAGTGCGCGTCTAAAGGTCCAACTGAACATGCATGCCAAATTTGAACTCATTTGGTTCAGTAGATTTTTAGTTCTGCTGATGAATGAATGAGTGCCATTTCGCTTTTATATAGATAGATTACTCGATGTAGTCACTCACTCACTCTTTGAAATATCAAAATACCTAGCCAAAACCAAAAGTCCCTCAAGCATGAAATTTAAAACACATGTTGATCCGTTATTAAAGGTGATTACAAAATTCCAAATTTTCCATTTTCAACCATTAAAAATTGTTTAAAAAAAAATTTAATTTTCTATTTTTTTGCCGCATTTAATAAATCTTAATAGAGTAAAGTTTTATAGATTGCTGTTAGCGAATATGGCTTGTTTCGTCTTATATTTTCCCCATTACCCATAGTGATGCATGTTAGTACATGCAGCGATCAGTTATATAGGGGATACCTAGGGATTATAGGGATTATCATATAATAGACCTAATTAAAAAAACATAAATTTTTATGTGTGTAATGATTTAACTCGAAAACTACTTCTTATCAAATCCTGATTAAATTGGTATTTAAAGCTAAAACTTTACTAAAACACAATTTCTAAAGTAACAACAGTTTAAATATAAGCTAAGATATTACTATCTAAAAAAAATAATTGTTTCTTAATTCTTCTGACAAGTGGCTGAATCAAAAGGTTATCTTAAAACTGATTTTATTTTGTAAAATCATCAATAAAAATACATAGCCATATTATGTTTCCAAAGTACAAGCAAGAACTAAAACAAAAGTTTGCAAAATAATGTGAAATTAAGGATTTTATAGTGAAATTTCCTATGTATTCTATGTAAAACAACAAAATTTATAACCATACATTCTGTCAGGAATATAATCACACGACTACCATCTTCAAAAGAAAAACCAGTCAACTGATGAGGAAAGTAGGGTTTGCAAAGTACGGTTCCTAGCAGTTTTAGATTTTTTTTAATGAAAATTGTAGCAACAAAGTCGTAAATGTATCTAAGTCAAAATGTATGCCTAAAGACAACTAGCCAATGAAATTTTACACAATCTGGCAATTTCTATAAAAATATACTCAGAAGGTTTTAAATGATATGTTTGTCCCATAGATAAAAAATACTTTCCCCCAACAAACCTATTCAACAGCCCTCATTTAGGGTACAAAATTTGGTCCTTTCAAATAACTCACTTCCTGTTGTCATTATCGAAAAAACAAGAATAAAAAATTAAAGATCAGAAAATTTTAAAATTAATAATAGTGGTAAAAATATACCAGAACGTTTTAAATTATGTTTGGCCCTTAGATAAAAACATACTGAGTCCCTCACCAAACCTATTCAGCCTGTCAGTTTAAGAGTTTCATAGCTCACAACAGGGATTTTCACACATATTCCACCAGAAAACATGATGATCTAAGATTAACTAAACACAGATTAAATCTTCACAAAAAACTACCCACTCAAGCTGGAATAGCACTTTTCAACAGACTCCCAGAGTCTCTTAAA
>JAGFPH010005304.1:9144-20919 GCA_018207615.1 Philaenus spumarius
GCAGCACTGTTCTCTTTCCTATAAAATGGAAGTCTTCTGTAAAGATATCAGAAAAGCATATATTGCAAACTTACGCCAACAGGCGTAACTTTACTATTCGACTCTAGGCTAACCTAGAGCTAACAGAATATAATACAAAAATAATAATAAAAAAAATACCTAAAAGGTTCTGACCTAACCTATTTAGTCACAGTATGTTTACCTGTATTTAACATTTAACAGTAGAATGTAAAACAACGTTGTCTGCAAAAATATTAAGCTAGAGTCGAATAGTAAAGTTACGCCCGCCAACATAACTTGGACCTACATTAAAAACTTACCTGTATCTGTACGCCTAAGTTAATAATTGGTTTTATAAATTTAGATGACGAAATAAACTGCCAATTAACATAAAACTGAAAAAATAATTTTTCACAATCAATACTTTCACAACTGACAGAGGTCGTAAATTAAGGGTAAAAATATCGAATCAAAAGATATTTACATTCTGTCACTTAAAATTATAAACATAACCTAAAACGTCTCAGTCAGCTTGTTCGTGCATTTACTACCTAGGCTTACTGCTTTGCTTCATTTAATTTAATAAAATAATAAATTGGGCCTATTGTATCAGTTTCAGTTCACACCAGAAATAATAATACCAATTACCAAGAGATAATAAATAGTAAATAGTTCACACTATTCGGTTTATTTAGGTCTCCGTGAATTGCAATGGCAGTGGACCATAGAACTGTATTAATACACCTGGAATGCTAGCGTAGTGGAGTTTTGGAAGCGAAAAACGGTCCTTTCCCCCGCTTGGAGGTCAACTTCATCAACTGTGCGATTTCTGCAGTAAAATATTTTAGTGCGTGCACTCATTAACACGCTCATCCTATTGTAGTTAAATTTACATATTTCTTATCTAGAAGAATTGAGCAGTGGCGTAAATAACACCCCCGCAACTCCAAAACCGCAGGTCAAGGGCGCGGTAAGTCAAGGGGCGCCGCGACCCGGACACATACCTACAAAATATGTTCAGGAATTCAATTCAAAAAATAAAATGTCGAAAACACGTTATCATCAAAATAAATTTTACAATGAACAATATTTCATTAATATATCTTAATAAAACTGTTCCATAAATAATAACTTATAACCACGGATCATAAATCTGAAACCGTAATCATTACGGTTGCGCAATCTGTTTACTAGGAGTTAACAATAGCTTGCTAAACTTTAGTAATTAATAAGCGAACTATTTGCTCCCCCATCACACAAATGTATTTCATTGATGTAAGGCAAGGCGCATATTGAGACGCGATTGACGCGTGTCACGCGACATGACAAAGCGCGACTTTTTGTAACATACGTAAATGAATGGATTAGCCCATATTGACATCACTACGCTTCGCAGCGTGACTCGCGTGGCACGACAGTCGCGTGGCACAGTGGCAGTGGCACAGTTTTTGTTGCGCCACGCGTCACACTATTTCGTTAAGTCTAGCGTATTAGCTATAGGCTAAGTGGCAGTGTTGCCAGGTGCAATAAAATAAAATCGGAAGTTGGACCCAAAAAAATCGGAAGATTATAGGAAAAGTCGGAAGAAAATAATATGTAGCCTAATATAGAATAAATACACTATACTTAAAACTGAGTCTACAAAACATGACATAAGGAGAGTCTAGGTTTTCGAAGAACATTATTCATGAATTACTTAGCAAGCAAATCGCATAGCAAACAATGCTAAAACAAAAACTAAGTTTTTTGATGGGATAGGTCATTGTAAAAATTGAACACAACTGATTTCTGTAAAGTGCAACTATCAAATTGCTTAACAATAATGTTTTTAAGCATGAGGAAAAAATTGGAAGATATCTAAAAAAATCCGTTTTTCCGACAACTGTCGAAAAATCGGAAGATCTTCCGACAAATCGGAAGACCTGGCAACACTGCTAAGTGGTCACGATGAACTTGTCTTGAATAAAAATCTATTTTCTCTAAAAATAAACATCCAATTAGTATGAAATTTAAAATATACATAAACAATATATGTAAAAATATAATTTTTTTAAATGTATAAATATCTTCGATAATTTTTAACTAAATAGGCTATCAACTTTATGAACGCACAATTATCAATGAATATGTCTTTATTAAAAACTTTTTTTTATAAAAAAAATATTAATCTGATTCATTCGAAATTCATAACACATATAAATAATATATATATATATATACATATATATAAATAAATACAATATAAAAAAATTAAAACTCTACGACAATATTTAAGCACATAGGCCATCAACTTTATAATTCTAGACCTCTTTTCTAAGCCCAACACAGTATGGTTACCGGTATTTATTTATATATTGTACTGGACTTGAGCAGTCCATCATATCTATTGATAAAATTTTTACCGAAGATATTTTGATAGATAGGCTAATTATACGCATTCTATAGGCTATGCTTAGTAGAGCTATCATTTTTGTATATTGCATATTTATACATATTTGAATGTGTAACGGGCCCCACCTCCTTGGGTTCGGCTCTCCTGCGTCCGACTCCTGAAGCGGCGTTTTCCCTGGTCGGGCTATGCCGCTCTTTACTTATTATTTATGAGTTGAGTGATAACTGTCACAAATGATTCACGGATAACTATGGTTATTAGATCTAAGCTCAGAATCTGTTCATAGGTAAATAGCAGAGACTGAGATTATAAATATATATTGGTAATTAAAAATTGTACTAAACATATTATAAATAAAACAGCTGATTTTGATAAAAACTTAACATAATTTTAGGCCTACAATGAATCAAAATACATTTATTTGCATCAATTTGGCAAATTTATAATCAGGTAATTATTATTCACCACTAACAGTTTTTTTAGATTCCCCCTAGTAATCAATATAACAGTTGCCAAGACTATCAAGAAATACGGTAACTTAAAACTGAATATCTCCACCCCACCATGCCACCTATGATACAAAAGTGTAAACGGAATCATTTTTCACTATGGAACATTTTTGATAAAGATAGAGTCGGCACCTGCAATAGATTTAACAATTTAAGCCTCCCACAATTCAGCTGATTTTGCATTACTGGTACCGGTACGTAATAATTTAAAACAATACCGGAACTTCCAGGATCATATGGTTTCCTAAACAATCTGCAAATGTATTTTTATTATAACTCGCCAAAGCAAAGAAACAATAATTTAGGTAAGTTACAAAAAAATGGACAAAAAAACTTATAATATTTTGATGTCAGATGATTACGTTACCTACACATTTCAATAGATTAATTTTGTTAGTAGTAAATTAGTTAATACTTAAGTAATCATATTTACAATAATTTCTAATATTGCACCATTGTTTAGTAGAGTCTATATTAAGTTAGCTAGAATCCAAGTCTATATTATTATATCGAGGCAATTATAGATAATTAGTAATCTTCCGTTTGGACAGGACGTTTGAAAATGTGCGAGAAATGCCAACGTCCCCGATTGCGCCGGACGTTAGGAAAAAAAGTAATAAAAAATAAAAATAAATTTATTATTGTTAATACTTTGTATCAATCTGCTAAGAAAGAATAGTTGTTTCTGTTTTACGTATGATATAGTATATAAAATCGATGTACGTTCATTCCTGGGTTTTGTTAGTTATTAAATTTTTAAATTATATAATTTTTTTTAGTAAATATACATATGTATATACATAAATACCTCAGTAAAATTATGCAAAACAGCCACAGCCGGAGACCAGATATCTAGTCATATCCTGTCAGCTTGGAAGCGAGCCAACCACCGTTTGCTTTACTTCCGCCCTCCTTACCCTCAAATCACAGATATTATTACATATATATATGGTCTCCCTAGCCTAGATTCGAACCCCGCATCTTCTGATCAGGAAGACGCAACATACTTATCCACTAGGCTAAGGCTTGATTAAATAAAACTGACAAATTAATAAAACTTCAGTTACTTTACTATCGGTATAAATATTACATGTAGAGTAAAATATTGTTTATCAGCACCATCTAGGAGTGGTTATAGGAAGTTTGCTTGGTTGTTCTTAAGTTTGAATCTGTATAAGTTGTATTCGTGAGATGTTTAATTCTTCTTTTACTAATTTGTTATTTTTGTTTGATGTCCTAAATATTTTTGAAATTTTATTTGAAGTTAAGTTAAGAAATTTTATTTTTTCTAAATTTTTTTGTTATTAGAGTAGTAGATACTATTTATAGATCTATTAGAAGAAAAACAAAGCAAAAATCATGATGATATCTTATCACGTAACAAAAATAGAGCTTTTTTATGAAATCCTTACAAATTCGCTAAAAATAGGTCGGCACTTTTGGGTAAATTATGGGAGAAAATGCCTGGCACTTTTGGGTAGTGCATGCAAAAAAATGACTGGCACTGAAAGGGTTAAGTTAACGTACCAATCTTACAAATTTTAATTATCCACTATGGAAAACGATAGTGAGAAAACACGAGGATACAACTTTAGGCCTAAAATAACCGAAACAGAAAAAGCTGGGAAATCTCAATTAAAAAACTTTAAAATCATCTACCTCAACCATAGGTAACATTTCATAAAGTAATCTCGTCTGCAACGTGCCATTAAGTAAATAAATACCTTGCTAAAACAGTCTGCTAGTAACTTGACTGCAACGTAACAACATAATATATTACCAAATTAATAGTTTCAGTAATTTCATCTCCAACGTTATATATCATATAACACGTGAGAGCTAAGGCAAACCGTGCTTGCGCGGGGTGTCATGACACGTCGATGACATCACACAGGGGCCCCCAAGGGGGCGAGAGGAAGGTTGGGACAGTTGGCAAGCATCAACATCAAAGGAGTGGACCAGCCCTTGTATTCTATAGCCCTGAAATAACAATTAGTAGTGTTTTCACCAACCTTTCCAACAGATGACAACCATAATAAACAATTTACAATTGAATCTTGAACAAAATTTATTAGAATGGAGATAGGAAAATAGGAAAAAAAATCTCGGCAGTCTTCAATAAAATTTATTAGAAATAGAAACTAATGTAGGACATTTATAAATTTTAATAAAATGAAGTTAATCTTAGACAATATTACCCAGAAATGGAACACAATATGGAAAGTAGATTGAAACTAAATTCAATTTTTGTCTTGAACAAAATTGTATAGAAATTGAATCCAACATTTAAAATGTTACGTCTCCCACTTCACCTGCTGTAATTTCCTTATCCACTAGTTACAACTTCTGCCTACCTTCACCAACTTCCCAAATAGTTTCCCTTTTCTCCGCCAGACGTCGACTCCGTACGGTCCCTGCTATTCTTATAAGGCACGGACTTTATCTGACAATCGACAGCTGATTCATATCTCGTTAGTTAAAATTTTGCTTTGTCATGGGAGCTTCTAGAACGTCGGCCATTAGCCTGTTACGAACAAAACCTTTAAGACGCTGCAAAGTCGTAGTTATGTTGTTACACTTTAAATAATTTAGTCGCGATCTTAACGACGGTGTGTCGCTAAATAACATGACTTTCTTCTAAACCTTTGCTTTCCGGATACCAGGTATGAATGTTTTAGCTTTACCTTGATAATTATAAAATATTTACTTGTAAAACTTAATAAGGTCATTTCCACTTTTGGTTTATGAATAACTTTTCTAACTCATTTTGTTCGATTTAATAGAGAAACCTATGTATTTCATTTTTACTACAGCCTAATTTTTAAATGCAAATCTTACAGCCTACAAAAACTTTAAAGCTGATACCATGTTGGTTATTACTAAAGCCTAAACATATTTCAACAAAACTGGCCTAAACTGCTCTGTATTAATTAACTGTAACTGTTTAGTTTTCTGCAGTATAACCAATATTGAAAACTTTTAATAAGCTATAAGCATAATATTACTGATATAGATATTATGTAACTAAACGAGAACATTTTTATGTTACCATGTGGTTTACCTAACATGTAGAGACAGTCTTATGCAACATTACACATGTTGTATTAACCATTACAATCTAAGTAGCAATTTGTCACCTTGTGCTACAAATTTTAATAAAACAGCCAACTCAAAGAACTATTATTTTTATGCTTATTTAAATTAGCTGCAAGTTTTCTAAAAAGGAATTGTTATTTATGTTATGCAGTTACACTGGTTCAACTCCAGGAGATATTAAACAATACAATGGCATAACCTACACTACAGCTACGCCTTGAAAAGGCCTACTTTCCAACAGAACTTTTAAAAAATAATAAAATATTTCTACAGTGCTTTAGTTAAAGACAGGATTTAATTTAAAATATGAACGATCTGCAGTTGTTTTTTTTTTCTTTTGTGTTAAATGTTAAACAGGCTGTATTTTGAAAAGTAATTTTGTATATGTGTACTATATAGGATATGTTAGTATTTAATAATTGGGAGGAGCAAGCTAGCACATTTCGGACCTTAGCCCTAAGGGCTGCATATTAGAAATTTTATACCTTTTTTTTATATATAGAGAGACGTCTCATAATTAATTTTGTCTATTTATTCAATTATTTATAATTACCTTTTAGAGTTGGCCAACGACATATATATATTTATTCTTAAAACAAATCTATGGTATTTCATGTTAAAACTTTGTATCTTGTTAATCTTTTCTGTATAAATTCTGTAATTATTATTAAAAGGGAGGGTTTTTGATTTTTATTTTTGGGGAGGGCTTTTAAATTCAACTTAATAAAATATGTATGTTTTCTTTTAAATCTCAAACTTTTCTTGTATTAAGGGCATGTCAATAATTTCAATTTTTTGTATTAAGGGCATATAAACTTTTTTATTTTGGTTAATAAAGCCAAAAATTATATCTATTTCTATGGTTTATTGAGCTAACCTCTAGGTATCCTGTGTATTGTAAGAGATAAGCTGAAACATTCCTACTTTTGGTGATATTTAAATTCTAAGGTAAGTTTTGAACAGTACCAATCTATGTGGCCCAGTATTGCTTCCGTTCCCTTAAATATTCTTTTGTAAGATTGGTACAAAAACACATTAAAATTAAATGAATATAACCTAAAATCTAATCTTGTTGAAGTTAAAAGTGAAAAATAAAATTTAAAGGACTGATTAGAATTACAGATCAGTCAGGTTGAAACACAAATTACAGAAAAAAATCAGAAAGTCTAGAAAGCTGTAAATAAGAATAAACATTTTATAAACATAAATAGAAAAACCCCTCATTGACCTAACCCGTACTAATAAACTCAATGCCCACGAAAAACATTTAGTAGATAAACTTACAGTTAATAAATGAAACATAATTTAAAAATTGAAATCAACCGTCGCAAATATACCTGGTATCAGCAATCACACCATTCGGAATTCCAAAGAAACCACCCTACAAACATTAGATGTGAGACAACCTGCCCTACACCAGAGCAGCAGCGAATATGCCAAATGAAATGATAGCTACTACCACCAACATCGCCCAAGAAGGATGAAACTAGAATCACAGATATAGGCAGCATGGAGTTAAACTCCAACACACTGGTATAGAGTTATCAAAGATGATAGATAATGGCTGTGCAGGCGACTTAGAGAGACGCAATGTAAATAAGACTTCCCTATCTACACCAATAATAATATAATAATGTACTATAATAAGATTAACATTTCAAACTTATATTGTGATTAGGATTTTCTGTTGAAGGAAGGAGAGAATTACAACCGTGAGACAATTACAAACCGTAGCTGTCCAGAAATAGAACTTATTAATTAAATGGCATAGTGATCTAAACTCTAGGTCTAATAGCATCACCTGCATCTCTGATACTTGGTTCCAAATAAATAAACATAAACTAGGGCACTACAAACAATTACCAATTTAGTTATAACTACTGGCTTAAACAAGAAATCCAAACGAATTTCTACTGTATTACTTCTCAGAGCAAATATTCATCAATTTGAATTCGACATACAATGTGTTAGTGTTCCACACTTATTCAAAGATTGTATAATCGAGATGGATATGACAAGGTATTTGAGAATGGACATAAACTTCGACAAAAATATAATTTAATTACAGCTGAATAAAATATTGAAATTTGAAAAGAAAATCAACAAAGAGATTGACTGTAATATAGTATGATACGGTAATGATGAGGAAATAATATATTATGGAATAATTATAATGAGATTATAGTAATTTTAAGAACAACAATGAATAGAAATAGAAACAAAGTTTTGGGAGAAGGCCCAAAAACAGTATTATGCTATTGATAGATAGAAGACATAATGTGATTTACAATTGCTTCTATTTTTTCTGGTTGTTTTATTGGTTAGATTATTGTTAAAACCACTTACAGTACAGTCTCGCTAATCCGGTCTCCAATGATCCGGACGGCCCTAAAAAAAACAGAAATTGCAGTATTTTACTCGGTACAGTGTACTTTTGCCGAAAGCGAAAATAGTTAAGGGTTCATTTGTCCTTGGCTATTTTTAGCATGAGGAGAAAGCTCAGCCGAGGATACTTAGAAAGGGTCGGCCAATTATCTTTTGTCCCACAGTATTTCAAGGAAGAGACTCACTTCACCAGTTTGCCGCACTATACCTGACTGCAGACTGTCCAACTATCTGTCGAATCAACAGTCCCTTTTTGATTTGTTTCTCGCTAGAAGTCTGGAGTGAAATTTTCAGTGCGCTCTATTCATGTACACTGTGGTTTCAATAGCTGAAAATCTTTGGAATTTGACAAACTTACAGTTTAATAGTGTGGGACGCTAATGGTGTCTTCACAATTTGAAAATAAAAATGGTTTGGCACTTTAAAAATCGAATAAAATTCAAACTTTTTTATACTTTTTAATTCGTGACATCAAAAAGTTGCATTGCGAGATAAAAATTTTGTTTTTAGGGCAGGTGCGTCATGCAAGCGAGAGAAATGTAGCTGAAAAGCTATACATTTTCTGAAAAGTATTTTTTGAAAAAATTAGCTATTGTAGTTAGAACACGAGTGTTTTGGTTTGGGAGAATTAATATTTATTATTTTTAGTTCTTTTTTATATAAATGAGATCTCCCCAAGATTTGTTTTTAATGAAAATGGCCATCATTGCAACCTTTCGCCATTATATTGTAGCCAATAGTATTGATCTTCATCTTCCAAGACAGAGTGTAATTAATTGCAATAGAAGGTTCTGATATTGTTTTATATTAATTGTATAGTCCAAGAAAAGAGAGTGAACAAATGTTATTCTCTGATATTGCAGACCGGAGGCCTATTTTCTGCTGTTATGGGAATTTTCAGCACTACTGTTTTAACTGTTTAATCATATGTTAATCATTTATGTTAATTTGAGAAGGAAGGTAGCTGGATCTTGATTTTCCTATCTGTCTACACTAAACACTGTCACTGGTCTTTTGTGTTCATTTCTATTAACCTGTCTTTCTAAATTTAGTTAATAACCTTTAGTACTGATGTCTTAGTAAATGCTGGACAACCTTGGTACTTATGGCAAATATATTCTTGTACTGCAATCACTGATCCCGTTACTAATGTGCGAATCAATATTGAAAACTCATTTCTCTTGTTAAAACACTAACTTCATACTATAAAATTATTAATTTAAGTAGTACAATGAAAGTAGGTTCCGTATGGAAAAAGATCTTCAATCTCACCCACACTGTTAAATATTTTCTACATAAGGAATGACTCTTACATTTTTCAAGGGGGCACTCCACCTTAATATTGACAAAAATGAAAAATTTTTCACCTAGTTTTGTTCCCTGTGATTTTCTGAACAATTTGATATATAATAAGTATAGATAATATGCTTATAATTAGTTTATTTTATCTAAAAACAAAACGCTTACACATATTTCAGGCTAGCAGATGTATATTCTTAAAATAACTGAGTCTTTTTCTAGGTCGTTTTCCGAAAGTTTTGTTTTACATGTTTTCATTTACTGTGGCAGACTCAATTTGAATTTGAGATAGCTTCATAATTTTTTATTTTTTTTATTTTGAAGAGGACATTTCATTGTACAACCTTTAGTATGGATATACATTAGTTCCTATGATAAAGATTTTAAGGAATGATTAAAAAAAGATTTTACTAAAAGTTTTTATAAAAATATTAAATAACATATTTTTTACAGAAATATTTTATATAATTTAATATCCATACTACAGGCTGTAGAATGGAATGCCCTTTTCAAAATTAAAAAAAAATATATATGAGGCTATCTCAAATACAACTTGAGTTATGTCTGCCACAGTGAACCCTAGTTAAATCCGTAAAAATTAGGGGGGGGGGCCCAAAACTTATGGAAAAATCACTGTAACCAACTCTCATATATAAAACATAAAATAATTAGGTTTGCTTTCAAAATAAACAAATTTTTTTTTTATGGTGGAGTGCCCCCTTAAAAACCAAGTTGATAGCAGTGATTGAGCATCTTTTCTCCATTTAAAAATTTATCTTTATCCTTCAATAGTGTACTTAGAGTAGGTGTAGATTATAATTATTACAAATAAATCATTTTAGGACTTTCTCTTGTCATAATTCATTATGAGTATACCTATTTTATTTCTAATGTAATGGCTTTTCTTCATTCATTATTATTAGCTGTACCTGGTAAAATTTGAGTAGCAAAATGGAAAAATAACTAAATAGAAAATAATATAACACTTACCATTTTAAAAGTTTAAATACTTTTATTGAATTTGTTGAATAATTTAACAACATTAGAGGGGGGGGGGGGGTCAATAGCATCTTCCTTAAAAATTTGTGTATTAAATTTCTATTAAAGAGTAATAAACAACTAGTTTCAGATTATAATTTGTTTTAACAGAAACATCAAAAAAATAAAATTGTATCACAAAATCATCACTTCAAATTTGTTTACCTTGATTAAACAAATTAACTATGCTTGTTACCAATAAAGCTCTGGACTGAATTGTGTTTTATTATAATTTTTGAATGTGTAAAGTAAATTGTTTGTGATTTCAGGTAAACGTATAGCACAGGGCATGCACAGGGCAAAGAGACTCAAGTCATGCTGTGAAGAAGTAGCTCAGCATATAAAATGTGCAGTATGTTTAGAATTACCAAAAACGCCTGTAAGAGAGTGTAGGAATGGCCATATTTGCTGTTCTAATTGTAGAGGTCGTTCCTGTCCTGTATGCAGGACTCCACTTTCCCTGACCATAACAGTTGGTAAAATATTGGAATCACTTGCTGATCAATGTCCATTTAAAAACTATGGTTGCTCCAAACTATTAAGTCCCTTGGACTATAATGACCACATAGATACGTGTCCTTACCGTACAATTCAGTGTAAAATTTGTTTTCAGCAAATCTTATCAACTCACTTCAGGAATCATATCTTGAATACCCATAGAGAATTGTCTTGGATGACTGATGATAACAAACTATATTGGAGAGACTTTGATTTCAACAGAAATTCTAAAAAAACTGAAATAGTGCAAGCTTTTAATCAACTGTTTTGGTACTGTTTCAGTTATAATACGCATGATCAATTCTTTAATATTGCAGTACAATTTATTGGCCCTAAATGTCAAGCAGAATCTTATCTGTATGAAATTGATAGTGGACAATCAAGCCAAGGAAATAGAATAGTTTTTACAAGATCTACTCACTATCATATGGATTCTCCTGCATACATTTTTCAAACAGACGGCTTCTTTATTAAAAAGAATATCTTGACTGCAATGATCAAAGATAATATATTTGTCCTCCGTTTAAAAATAATACAAAAACAAGGAGAAATCCATCA
>JAGFPH010005304.1:28733-43860 GCA_018207615.1 Philaenus spumarius
TGTGACCGGTTTGTTTCGTCGAAGAACTTTAATTTGGCAGGCGGTTTTGTGGCTGCCGTCGGGACGCTTGTAAACGTCGTGACCGGATGGCTTGTACACGTCGCGGGCGGACTTGTAGACGTGAGCGTGTTGTTTGGTACTGTTTCGGTTTCCTCTCGTATATTTGGTGACGGCGTACAATTTATCGGTAACCGGTAATCCGTTTCGGACACTGCGGAAGTGACGGTCGATCTTGTAGCCGCGATCACGTTTGGTTCGCTTTCGTTTATAGAAATGTGTATCGTTGGTAACGAAAATTCTTGAGCGTTGGTTAATTCGATGGCTTCTGATTGCTCTGGTTTTGTGGGTATTGGTGACATCTCGGTTGGCAAGCGGTGTTTATCTGTTGATCGTTCGATGGTAATTTTGTTCGTGTGTGAATCATTATTTGTTGGCATTTTTGGTACGGCAAGTGTTTCTATCGCTCTTACCGCCCAGTCGATATCGTTGTTTGATTTTGGTCGTGAACCTTGCAAAAATGTGATCAGATCCTTTGCCAACTCTTCGGGCGCTGATGATTGCGATAGCAGTACTGTTAGCTTGATCGCTAGTATGGCTTCGCTTTCTCTCGCTCGTTCGGCGCATTCTGAACAATTAAATGACAGGTATGCCATGTCTCCTAATCCGACGCAATTGTTGTGAAAAGATGCGTGACATATTGCGCAGTTTACCATGCGTCCGCTGGTATTGTAGCAGTTAGTGGCGAAGCATTGCCGACGTTGACTGTGTGCGTAAGGCATCTTGAATTTAATTGCTAGAAAAAGAATTGAAATGAATTTAAAATTGAAAATTTTAAATTTGAAAGAAACATAATAATAAAATCATTGTTCTTGTGCGTGTTGAATTTAAATGGGCGCCACTGGGTTTTTTAACACTCCCAGAAGTGTGAATATATGTTTGCGGTCGTGGTGTCCGTGAATCTCTTCTGAGATACATAAAAGCCCCACGTTGGGCGCCACTCAACTTGTTGTCGCTCCGGTGAATTGAATTTAATAAAAATTTGGACGTAGCTCAGTTTGGCGACAAAAGTTTCTAAAATGTTTAGGCCCTTTTAAGGGCCGAAAACGTGGCCTGAAGGGCGTGAGGTGAAGCCCCGGTAAATGTTGCCTGAAGGACAGTGAGGTGAAGCCTCGCTAATTCGGTCCTGAAAAGGGCCGAATATGTTAAGGAACGTGAGCCTGAAGGGCGCTTGATTGCAGGTGAAGCCTGTGAGCGATGCGTAGCGCTGCGCTGTCGTTTTCGTTGCGTTGCGTAGAATCCTTGCGAAGCACAGTAGCCCTAAGTAGGGTGCGCACTACCCGGTCACCAAGACGACTGCAATGTCTTGGCTCGAGAGGCTACTGGACGAAGTCGGCCCTGAGAAGGACCGTGTATGCTTGAAGAGCGTAGATTTGTCGGGTGACACGTAGCCGGAGCTACGGCGGAGGTTCTAGCCGGACTAGCCTCTTTTCCGCGAACGGGTCTTCTTGTGTCTGCTGTCCGGTTGCGCTGTGAAGTTGGCGTAGAAAGAACAAGATTTATTTTGAATTAGAAATTGAATTTTATATTTTTGTCTTTTTATCCTGGCGATCGGCAATACTCCCTCACTAACTCGGCGACTCTCCCTTAGCTTCACTTCTCTCGGCGGGTTACTGGCGTGGCACTTGTCCGGCCAATTCTCCCGTAGTTAGGCACTATTCCGGCCAACGTGTTGTTCCAAGGTCTGTAGCTCGATTGTCAATCTGGTGTTTGCGGAGTGAGGTACACTCGAGGTTCGCATGGAGTCCAGGTAGGATCCGTTCCAGTTGTGTTGACGAGTTCAGTTCCCTTGGCAGCGTCCAGGTAGGAGCTGTTGTTCGCTTGTAGTTGGCGGTGAGCGCAGAGTTGATTTGGATGTTCGTTTGGTGAAGTCCGTTGGCCTGGTGGTAGACGAAGACTTGGATGTTCGCTTGGTGTGGTGTTGAACGAAGTTAATATTTTGGACTATTTCCCCCCGTTATATACAGTTCTCCAGCGAAAAGGTGCGAAATCTAACACCTAGGGGAACGTAGTCGGCGAATTACCGTGCAGTAATGTTGCCGAGTTCCGAACCACTGTAGAGATGATGTTTGTTGGCGCGTTCTTAAGTTTGCGGTTGCAAGTTCTTAAGTTGGCGTAGGGACTTAGAATATTTTCGACAGAAGCTACGCGGGAGTTTGTAACTTTCTCGGACGCAGTGCGATGAACGCCGAGAAAGTTTGAAGTCGTTTTTCGGCCGTTTGAGAATTAATATATTTAGTTTGTTTTCGGCAAACGTTTCTACGGTTGCCACTAAATATATTACGTGACCGGGGAACTGAATTTACTGGGGATTATTGAGATATTACGACAGATGTTTCGCGGGAGTTTACCGAACAACTTTCCCGTAAGACAAGGTCTTGTCGGCGGGGAGAAGTTTTACGGTAGAAGTGAAGGTGCCGTTCGCGGTGATGTCGCAGAGTCCTTGGCGGGAGAACGTGTCGACGTGTCCCAGACATCTGCAGTGCGTAGTCGGAACGGTCCTTGAGAAAGTTGTGGGGAGATAAAGCTAGTCTCTTTCTCGGAAGATGAGGTGTCAACTTCCGAGGAAAGCAAACGTAGATTATAATGATTTGCCGGCCGATATCGTCGTGTCCTTGGCGGTCGAACATGCCTATGTTCGCCAGACAGATAATATACCGACCGGGGCGTAATAGAGTGAAGCTCTGAGGACGTTTAGGCGAGTTTTCCCGTAAAAGGCATTTACGGGAAAATCGCAAGTCGCTGACTGATGTTGGGCCCTTTTGAGGGCCAAAAAGTTAAGTGATGGAATTGATGTTTGAATTGCACTATGTTAGTTTCGCACGAAGAGTAGGTCCTTTTAAGGGCCAAAAAGTTACTCGGTGATTTTTGATTTGTTTTTCCGCTGGACTGTATATACGATGCCGGGGAATCTCACGAAGAAATTAATTATTGATAAATAGAAGTAGCTCCGCTACGACAAGGTCTATGTTGAACTGAGTAGGCACAGATACCAACTGGCACATATCCGAAGATAAGTCATTTCCAGATACAGCACAAGTGTCCTGCGAGTTATCAGAAGGAAACATGAAAGCGGAATACCAGAAGGGTATTCAATAAAGTAGATAGTTGAATGAAACTCAATTTCATAATAACTATAGAAAATTATCATAGGTGTGGCAAGATAGGATGATAGGTGTTAGGCACCAGTAGGTAGGTTATTGGTTTAGTAAATTCTAAGGGGAATGCCAGACTTTGAATTTATTTCAATATTTCACATACCTGTTGTGTATAGAATTATGTAGATATACTATTGATTTATTTTGTGTATTCATGTGTTTTTGATTTTTAATATTTCTTATATAGTGAATTTCGAACTCTGTTGAACTCAGAAATTTCTTAAGTGAAGTGAAATTCGAACTTGAACATTTGAAGTTAGATTTTTATGTTTTGCATTGTAGTAACTTCATATTTCGAAGAGAAATGGAATGTAAGATTTGTGTTTTATATTTGTGTATCAATGTTTATTTTAAGAAATTTGAATTCATAAACTTATTGTGTTATGTAATGAGATTAGAGTTGAAGTGTACTTTGTCAAGTTGGTGATTGGGAGTCATCAAACATGAGTTCAAATTGGAAGATTTGTCTCATGTTTGAGGGGCTTTTGTAAGATCTCCAACTTCCCAAAGTATAAAATAATATAGAATAGGACCATAAGTCAATTTAAAAAGAGAGCATTTTTATTTTTGAATTTAACTTAATTTATGTTACAAATGTTTTTTAGAAAGAGAGCTTAATAATTAGAAGCATTTTAACGTAAAGGAAATAAATATAAAAGGGCAGACAATTTTAAAATACATTTCAGTAGAATAAAAATAAAAGGCAGACAATTTTTTAAATCAATTATTTTAAATTTAAAAGTAGGGTTTAAGAAGATAGACAGTCTATGTACTAATGCCAAGACGCGGAAATCATACGAGTTTCAAGATGCAGTTAGAAAAACAACGTCCAAAAGTCTAGACGAGATAAGCGAACACCTGCAAGCCAATTCCTGGAGAAACGGCCTACGTGCGTTCACACGCAAGATCCACAGAAAGAACGCATAGTTAGCATCCCAAAGATTGACGCAACTTTGAACATCTATGTCATCAGACGTTTTCTGATTGGTTGAGAGGGGATAGACGCCAGCCGAATGTAGCGTGTGAGAAGGACGCTTAAGACTTGTCAACTAGAGTCCAAGCAGTGAACGTCGCTAGAAGTATTGCACACTGCACATTGTTAAAAAGTTTAATCATGTAACATTTATTATTTTTACACTTATCAACGGGAAGTCAAGCAGTGAACGTCGCTAGAAGTGTTGCGCGTTATACGTTATGCATTTAACAGTTTAATCATGTAACAACTATTATTATTTGATCTACAAGTACAATGTAGTATCTCATAGTCAAATGGTGTATAGTGCGATCGCTTAAATTAATGTGACAGTAAATCGGACACGAACATGAACTAGACGACGAAAGTTTTTTGCGCGTGCGAGTGGGGTTCTATTTTTTTAAATTAATAAGTTTGTGGTCTGCTTATTGTAAGTACAGTGCACTTAAAATTCTTTTTTTTAATAAATTAACAGCTCTCTTTAAACTTATAGTCTATATCTGTATGTATTTGAATTTATTTTTCTTTGTCGCATATTTTATGACATTAATAAATGTCAAAGGTAATTTCTAAATCGTCTACTTTGTTTGGCCTAATCTGATCCTTTCACCATCATATCAATCAGGTCATTGAATTCACTACCCGAGATAAAAATAAAACTAAAAGTAGAGTCTTGCAAATCAAATCAAGTTTATATAATTTCTTATTTTTTATTTTTTTTATTTGTAAGCAGAGCATCTTACAACTGTGGATAGAATGTAAGTTTTTTATATTTTCTGGAAGTGTATTAAACAACTTTATACTAGAGTAATAAATTCCACATTCAAAAAATGTAAGTCTATGGACAGGATATTGAAAAAGTTTTTGACGCAAAGGGTATTTGTGGTAGTGCTGATTAATTTCAAATAAATTATGATTGCTCTTAAAGAAAATTAAAGTTTCATAAATATAAATGCAAGGGAAAGTTAAAATATTATGTTTTTTGAAAAAAGGTATACAAGATTGATTATAATTTAGATGGAACATTGAGCGTAAAATTCTTTTTTGTAAACGGAATATTTTAATAGATTCAACAGAGTTCCCCCAGAATACCACCCCATATCTTAGACGAGAACTAACATAGGCAAAATAAACGGCTTTTATTACTCTTAAACTGGTCACAGAGGAAATCATTTTGAAAGCAAAGCAAACTGACGCCAGTGACTCGGCTAAACCTGAAATGTGACTTTTCCAATTCAAATTTGAGTCCAGATTAATGCCAAGAAATTTAACATTATTTGAGTTTTGGATTACTTCCTTACCTTTCGTTATGTATAATTTAGGATTTGACTGTAAGCTAAAATAAATTAATTTTGTTTTTGTCACATTCAGTTTTAAGTTATTTATACAGAACCAATCTTCCGCCGTAGACATGGCTAATGCTGCTGCATCAGCCAAATCTGTATCATTTTTGCCAACTACTGTTAAAGTAGTATCATCAGCAAATAATACTGCTTTTGCGGGTCCAACATTTTGAGGCAAATCATTTACATAAATTAGGAAAAGCAGTGGTCCCAATATTGACCCCTGAGGAACACCACGAAGGACTACTTTCCATTTAGAATGGTGAGAGTTCAGAGCGCTGTCAGTATAGAGAACTCTCTGTTTTCTCTTATACAGGTATGAACTCTTGAGGTTGACATGCATAAGGATTAGCACACTTAAGAAGAAGAACAAAAACATTGCACTGCAATGCACAAGCACTGGTGTATTTGTCTGCTTGTCGGCAGTAAAAACAAATGCTATCTTATATTATAATTTCTCGTATTGCATCATTTTCTGTGTATTTAATTATATCATCTGAAAACCAGATGTTTCTCTTTTCTGGACACATTAGTCCGTATATGAGACTAAACATTTTTCGTTATTTAACCTCTATTTTTTTTCCAGCCTTTGAGTTAATAGTGTTATCAAAACCCTTTCCAAACAAAAGTTTTTGGTAGTATTATTAGGAAGTAAAAGAACTTTAAACAAATTGTGAGTATTGAAAAATCCTTCAGTGTTTCTACATCCTTCATCCTTGGTCTAATTTTGCCCACTAACAAACTTGAAACAGATTTTTTATTTTTATATATCGGTCTGGAAGTAATTTGTGCAAAATAATGGCAGTTTACATGACCATAAAAAGTGAATCAGATAGGTTCATATATTTAAAAACTTTTGAACTGACAATAGTTTTTTGGTCTAGGATCTTAAAATTAAAAAACTAGAGAAAAGTATTCTGGGAGTCGCACAATTGTAACTACAACAATAGTTAGTCTTTCTTTGTAATCTACCTAATATTGAAAAAAACAAAAACAAAATAGACAAGCAAAATTAGCCCAGTAGTTTAACCTTTTGCGCTCCATAGGCGAACTCAGTCCGACATCGCTAATTTGCCGTTGCGCTCCACTGTCGGACTCATTCCGACACACGTTTTAATATGATTTCTATGTTCCAAACAAGTGTAGAATCTGTGGTTTTCGGTCTAATGAGACTTCAATGTTGTTAAAACAGTTTAGAAACCAGTGACAGATTATATTTGCTGTTGAATATATTTTATATCTCTCTGAAGTTAAACAGCTGTTTGCCAGTCATGATCAAGAAATACAAGTAGCTTCATCTTTTATCTTGCGCCTTGTAACTTTTGTTTACGCTTTTTCAAGTGGTATTTATTTTTACTGTACGTTATTATTTTGCAGTTTTGTGTAAATTTTGTTAATGTAAATAATGTAAAGATCTTGTTTTTGTTTTATTTTGTGTTGAGAAATGGCAACTGTTTAAACTATACGTTAACATGGTTATGTACCATTATTTCGCAGAAATTTTATTGTTAAAATAAATTTTTGAATAAATATAAATACAATCGACATACTTAAACAGACATATTTCCTGTAAAAACTATTTTTAAAGCTCTAATAATTTTTATTACTACTTTTAAATTCATAAAAAAACATATTTTTTTTACCTAATATATTCTCAAAATAGGCCTACTCAATAAAAAAATGTTGTTAAACCTCAAGAATATTTTTTAAATTATTTATTATGGTCACATTCAGTGTAATAAAGTATTTTAAAAGCTCTAAACTCTATTATTCTTATTTTTAATTTCATTACAAAACAAAAAAATTGATTGATTTTTTTGACCGATTATATTCAAAATAGGCCTACTCAATGAAACATTTTTTATTTAATCTTTCAACAATTTTTTCCTTATTCTCTGTTTTATTCCGAACAAAATGATATATAATAACTTATGTTTACTATTTATAGGAATTTTTTAGCGAATTTACAAAAATAATTCTGCAAACAGTAATATTTTAATTGGAGCTGGTGGAGCAGCCAAGTGTGTCAAATAAATAGAGTGCAAAAGGTTAATTATGTCCTTAGTAAAACAAAAATAAAAAGGACCTTTACTAGTAAAATAAAAAGAAGGAAATTCATTATTTTTTTATACAATGTTTTTTGCTTTAGTTATTTCTGGAAAAAAAATCTAGTACAAATGTAAGTTCTATTTAATATTATTTGATGTAATTTTTTCAAAATAATAAAAATTTCAGGCAAATCCACTACCCTCCAGAATCAACCAGTATAATGCTTTTGGCTCGTATAATTGCTACCGTGGAACAAGCAGAAGACAAAGACTTGGCATTTAACACATTTATGCAGGTACTTTATTAGATTAGTATAACATAACATTTCTACTAAATAATTATTTATATTAAGTTATCTTTTCTTTGCCCAAAATTATTGTGAATAAAATAAAATATTAGAATAACCTCTATTAACTTATATCTCTATTGTTCGGCATTTTCTACACATAAATATTTGAGTTAAAAGAAGTTCCTCAGAAACAGCTTGGTTATTTTCAAGTTTCGTGACAACTTACAATGTCCAAACCTACCTGTCGTAAAAACTTGAAACGGCAAGCTGTATGGATTCACATGGGATTTTTTGAATTTGCGCTACTACTCTGTCCCTAAGGTCATTAATGCACTGGGGTTTCGTTTTTTACACGTTGTTTTTAATGTGACCCCACACAAAGTACTCCAGTGGAGATAGATCAGGCAATCTTGGTGGCCACTCGATACTTCCTCTTCTGCCTAAAAAGCGATTGGGAAATATATTGTTTAAATACTCGCAGACATGCAGGCTTTAGCGTAGAGGTGCTCCATCCTGCTGGAACCAAACTTGAGTACAGTTGTTGGTTGCTGCTTGGGATGGCTGGATAAATCTGATTTTGTAGCATTTCCTGATATACCTTTTTATTAAGATTGCCATCAATAAAAATTGGCCCAACAAACTAATCCCTCACAATGCAAAGCCAAACTTTTATTTTTTCAGGGTGCTGGGTGTGTTGCTTCTTCGTTCAACGAGGGTTAACATCAGCCCAATAATGACAATCGTGTCTGTTAACGTTACCGTTTAACATGAAAGTTGCTTCATCTGAGAAAGCAATGTTGTTAAATTCTAATTGTATTTTTATCAATGATCCTCATCATCAGATCACAAAATTCTAATCGACGATCAAAATCGTCCTTACTTAGCTCTTGAACTAAACAAATTTTGTACGCTTTAAAACCACCACCATGTAAAACTCTACAAACTGATGTTTGAGATATACCTAACATTAGGGAAATATTTCTTGTTGAAGCATGAGGATCTTCTACAACAGACTGTAAAACGTCAAATGACAATGCTTTGTTTGTAGCCGATTTTGGTCTTCCAAGTTAGGGGAGGTCTTCAACGCTGCCTGTTTCCCTGAAACGTTGGGTACTATTTTGAACTCCTGAATAATAAGTGTCATTAAATAAATTCTTTACTTCATCATAGATCTCACCCGGTCTCCTTAGCCTCGCATCATCAGAATCATAATACGCTCTTGTTCACTTAACATTGTTGATTCCAACCAGAAACTGAACATGATACTGGACTTCCTCACAGGAGGCCTACCCTACAGCAGGTTATAACTGTAAAACAGGTTTGAGTTTGTAAGAAAAGTGGTTGTCCATTGGGGTTATTTACCACCTGAATGTGGATGTTCATGTTTTGCCTCAATGAAGATTTGCTTAATTTCAATGAGCTGTCATTTTGTACTGGGTTGAGAGAGAAAGCTCTAGTTTCCACCGCTCTTCTTCTTTAATCAAGACCTTTAAAATAAGGTGTCACTTAATGGGTCTTTACCTTTAAAAATTTTGAGCTGCCCCCCAAAGTTTTGGGGAATGGGCAAAGTCGTAATAGTGACTAAAATTTCACTTTTATTTCCTAGAAAGGTGTCCTGAGTTTCATTTTTCTATCTTTATTCATTTAAAATTTAACAGAGTGTATCCATACTTTTGCCTCGCTCTGTATATTTCATATGTATCTCGGGTTGGAGTATTCGTGCTGTCTGATATGTTTTATTTAACGCTACATAAATTTAAAAGTTCTTTTAAAATTCAAATACCAAAATTTGCAATAATTAATAAAAATTTTAAAGAGATATTCATCTTTAATTAGTCTACATCAGTATTTGAAAAGTTTATAGTTATTGATAGTATGCTTATCATATAAGATTGTTCTTTGATGTTTGAAATTTGTATATTTTCAGCAACGTTTTCAAATACCAAATCGTCCATGCTTCTGGCCTCACTAGAGAGTACTGATCAATTCCCTTGCAATAATTAATTAATTGAAAAAGTCCTTTGTTTTGTTGTCGATTCTAGATTTTGATTGGATGTCATTTATTATATGGTCTATGGTTTTTATTTATTAATTTTTAGTTTAACGGTACTGCACCAGATTTCTTCCATTATAGGCCAGTCGGTAGGGGTAATTTTAGACCAAAAGTTCCAGTAATTTACAATACGGCTGATTTTTTTTTTTATAAGTACATTAAAGTATGTAGATTAACATCAAAAAAAGTTTACCAATCTATCGATTTCCCAAAGTCGAAAAAAAAATCGATTATAATTTTTTTTTCGATTATCCTTAATATTTCGAGCTGGGATGAAGATAGAGAAAAATAAAAAATACCACCGTGTAGGGGAAGTATTTTTCAATAAAAAAGGTCATATGTACTTCTTTCCTCTGAGCAATGGTTTGCCTGGAAAAAATTTGATAATGCAGGTATGTATTTTGCAGCAGGGGAAATCACTAAAAGTTGAAATCTCATTCATATATGAAGCTTTGGCTTATTCTAAATTGGCTGAATTTTAATATATCGAATTGAAACTTGACATAGGAGTTAAAATATGTATTTTAAACATTTATACCGAGTCTCAGCTTGTTATCTTGAAAATGACCCGATCTAGAGCCACTTGACTTATCAATGGGTTTCTCGATTTTAGGAGTACCGGACCCACAAACTAGTTGACAGTTCATTTTAGGTTATTACAGATTCTAAATATTCCATATTTTAAATTATGCCAGCATAGATTGAATATTTGTACTGATATATTAGAATTACTACAATGTCTAGATATTTTCTAAAATGACATTTTTGGAAACATTTTGACAATACTGAATGCTTTAGTTACATCACACCCCACTTTTAACCTTTTCTCTATTATCATCGTCCTTTCCATTCTATTTGGGTTTCTCTAGATTACCATCGTCTTATTCAGCCATTTCTCTTTAATTTTCTTAATTTCATTTTGTTTCTTAAAAATAAATATAAATTATACGTAAGTGTTTTGAAAATATCTTAAGTGTTTATTAACTATCAAAGAAGAGAAGAATTGTAATATTGAAAATTTAAGTGGCCTACAATCAGTGAAATAAACCATTTTAAACTGTGTGCCATTGCTTAACTGGTTTTCCAATTTATGTTTTGAAAAATATCATCTTCACTGCTAGATAAATACAACAGTGATATATGATACAAACATCTACATCTTGCCAGAGTGGTGAAGGATAAGATAAGTTGATCAATAGCTCTTTGGGGATTTTGGGAGGGTGAGATTGTGAATTACTGCTAAACGGGACTGGGGTTCTTCTGATCTGTTATATTTTAATTTACACATTTATTGTTATACAAGTTTTAAAACTTTTTTTCTAGTTTAGTCATAGATCACTGAATGAAGACGAAGAGATAGCACACAGATTACTTGGTGAACAATTTTCGCAACAATTAGAAGTTCTACGCAGTTTACTCTCAGTTAGTGTACCAGTTCACCGAGCACAACAAGTAAGAGTGTATTATATAATATTTTTTAATTAACTGTTCTTTAGAATTCACATTAGAGTAAAATCAGTTTAACCTTTTTTATTTTTAGCGAATTTCCATAGGAAAATTGAGCTATTGCAGTGGCCCTTATGACAAGACCCAAGGTCTGGAGTAGCAAATGAGCACCGATTATGGTTCCCAGAACACGTTTTGGGGTGTCATTAAAAATCATATATATATATGTGTTCGCACTCTAGCGGCCGCATTTTAAGTCCGATTTGGTCCAATGGTACACATTGAAACGGCCAATCGACCGATTCAATTGGGGTTAATTAATTACATTAATTAAAATAAATTCAAAGTCATTATAACAAAAAGTTCAAATGTAATTAAATCATAAAAAATAGCATTTAATAGAGTCAATAATAGGGCATAATCAAGCCAAAGTTCAAAATAAATAAATAAGTAGTTTGGTAAAAATAAAATAAATTAATAAAAAATTTTATTAACTCAAAATAAATACAAGGGAGAATAATAAAAGGGAAATATTGATAAAATAGGGTATATATATATGTGTAATAAATTGTAATGCCATGTGAGATATGAAAAGAGCTTTAAAGGGGGGGAATGGAACGTCGAAAACCAAACGAAGGCAATTAGAGAAACAAAAAGCTGAATAACTAAACAACCAAACAAGCTATTAAAAATCCAACACCAGATCAGCGCGTTTCAAGACCAACCGAAGAAGATACAAGCAAGAAAAAATGGAAAATTTCAAATTTACGGGAAATAAATTTCAAAATTTAAACAAAACTAACGAAGTCCATAAATCAAGAATGAAGAGGAGTAGAAACGCCATTCGAATTCCAGAGAAACAAGAAAACGTCAACCAATCCATAGAAGTCAATAAAATCAAAATCCGACCACGCAAAAAGAAGTTATAGAATTTGGATGAAATCAAAGCCAAAATTGCAAATCGACTGGCACTGACATGAACTGAAAACCAAAGCACCGAGAGGGAAGTTACGTCATCGGAGGTACTACGTAAAACAAAACAGAGCACATACTGCAATTCAATAAATGAAGATAATAATTAAATTAGGCCTAATCGACAGGAAATAAAGGCACTAAAATTCATCAAATAAATCAGGGAATATATTAAGACCGAAAAATATATTTCTAAAGCAAGAAATCAGAATTTCTTGTCACCTAGAGGAAGATGCTCGTTTGACAAGTAACAAGTCGAGGAAAGCAGCTTGCATCCCCTCTAACTTTAGTTTAGCACGGATCGCCAACGAGTAAACATCTGACCGAGCTCCGAGGGTACTTAGAGAAAGTCGAAGGGTGATCAGTTACGGTGTACGTTACGTACTAGCTCCGGCCTAAAGCTAAGTCGGGTCGTGATAATTTCGGGAGAAGAATATCCATATAAACGGCCTATCTTGCCAAAAAATACTACAATAAACCAGGAGAGGACAACTCTAATTAAGTCCAGGAGAAGACAACTGTAAACCAAAGAAACTATTCTGGGGACCAAGGAGAACAACTTTAAATTGCTGGAAACCAACAGAAAGAATTACGCGTCGAACTTCTTGTGTTCTGTAAGTGGCAAACAATCATTGTTACTTATAATTTTAAATAAATCCCTTTTTTGCAAAATAATAAATAAATAAAATAAAATTAAATAAATAAATTCAAGAGATTCTGGGGAAATTGAATAAAGTAAACTCGTTTAGTAAATTTCATTACTCACAATGGCAAATCGTCGTATGTAAATAATAGAATCATTGATATACAAATTTTAATTAATAAATTAATTCATCACTTTGCTACTTTTCAATATACGTAATTATAAGTTAAATATTAATAATGTTTCAAAGTTAATGCATTTATGTTTAATCAATAAATCGTTTTGTGTTTTCAATAGAAAATTTTGAATATATAATTTACGAATCCAATCACAAGAATCCTAAAACCATTCAGTGCTCTAGTGTAATTAAGTCAGCAGGTGAGTTATTCACGGATCACTACAAATTTAACTCCAAAGGGAACGATCCCGAAAAAGAGTCTAGAATTGAGCTAGTGTACTACACAGAAGACAAAAAAGGTCTAATTAAAATAAATTTAAAAAATGTAAGAATTGGAAACAAAAGGTTTTCTTTTTCTTGCCCTCGCCAAACCTCTCAAATTGTTCTAACGGGGTAGTACTAGGGAACATCATCAACTAAGGCCTGAAAACACTTGGGTGTTATTTGATGAGGGAAAGTTTTAAAGTTAACAACAAAAGGTTGTATTTATTAAATAAGTAAAGCGGAGGGAGGTTTGCGCGTGGCAACATGTTGGTTGTCTATGTCGCTCGGACGAGTTCGTTAGCCAAAAAAATCCAACAACCGGAAGTACGTTTTTTGACCGAAAGTAACTATTTTTTAAAATTTTTACTACGAGAATTGAATTTTTTTAGAGTTTTTTTTCCAAAAATATAAATGTAGGATGTTATTCTGCACATTTTTTTTTTTTAAGCGACCTTATAGCTCTCTTGGTTCCCCCAAAATCGATCAAAATGTCAAATACCATAAAAGTACCTGGTTCGTAGCCAAGTGGTGCAAACTCGCGAGGCCACTAGGCGCAAACAAATTCTATAATATATTGCGTACACACAGACAGCTGTTCAACGCCTTCGTGAGTAGACCTTTTTCCCAAATTGTTGGTTGAAACCCTAAAACATAGGCATATAAACTTAATTTTGGAAATTTGCTCAACTCACGTCAGCGGTCCAGCTGCGTGGTTGAATTATTTTACTTTCCAGTTACAAAGAAATGTATAATCACACAATATAGCTGGAGCTCCTGATTTAGTTTTATCTTTATGTTTTGTGTATTTCACTAATTTTGTAATAATGTTTGCCAGTTAATTTTAATTACTCAGTTAAAAAAGTCCTTGTTCTAAGTTTTATCCAGAAAAATCATATTTATCAAAACCCTAATATTTAATAACATAACCTGTTTATTCTAACATGCTCTACCACACTAAAGCCTATAAATTTGGATTGCAGAAAATAGTTTACTTTTCAGGCTACGAAACACCTAATATTGATTTTGGAAATTTTCAGTTTACACTTAAATGGAGTCGATCAGTTAATAATAAAAATGGTAGCACCAGATTTAAGAAACTTGTGTTGTAATTTCTGGATACTTTGGATTCAAAATAACTTTGAATTACAGTCTGCAATCTGTTGTAGATATTAAAGCCAACGTTTTTTTACAGGATAATTTAAAATAATGAAATACAAACATGATTATTATTTATTTGTTTCAGTGGTTAACACCAGATGGATTTCGTTCGTTACTGGCATTAGTTGGCACAAATGGTCAAGGCGTTGGAACTAGTGTGTTTAGTTATTGGATTAAAAATGTGTCAAGTTTGTTCCTTCCTCACGAAGAACAAGAAATGTTCGATCGGTTGATTGAAAACATTTATGATGAGATGGAAGAAGGTAATTTATTCAAAAGTGGGCTCAAACTACCTGTTTAGGCTTATTGTAGAACTACGGTTGGCTGGGAAACAATGAAAATTCCTTGGAAGTTACCGCAGGTTATGTTTGCTGCATAAACCATCCAAATAAAAAAAAACTTTTGTTAGCCTCAAAAGCTGCTGTTTAAGTCAAAGCTATGAAAAAAAAACAAACACTCAGTCGTGGGACTGCCGTCAGAAGTGAAAACATTTTAGCTTCATATAGTTCACTTTATTTTCGAGTTATTATGAAGTATTTTTAAT
>JAGFPH010005304.1:51141-73552 GCA_018207615.1 Philaenus spumarius
TTTAGCTAATAATAATAATAATAATAACTGTTTTTTGGGGGTTTTTTGGCCATAAAGGGGGTTGTTTTTCAAAAATTTTCAAAACCTTTTTATGTGCATCTATAAAAACCTAATTGACGTGTTTGGTGCAAATTTGTTCGAAATCGATCGAATAGTTTTCTCTCTAGCTAATAATAATAATATTTATTAGTTAATCGCCTACTTAATAAAAGTATACAAAGCTAGAGAGAAAACTATTCGATCGATTTCAACCAAATTTGCACCAGACATGTACAATACGCCTGTATAGATGCACGAAAAAGGGTTTTGAACAATTTTGAAAAACAACCCCTTTTTGGCCAAAAAAAACCCCAAAAATCAGTTATTATTTTTTTATTAAAAAACGGCTCTAACGATTTTGATAAAATTTGGTTTATTTGTAGGCTTTAATGTGCCCTACCATATACAGAAACCCGCATCTTTCTAAAAATTCTCGTTTAGCTAATAATAATAATAATAATAACTGTTTTTTGGGGGTTTTTTGGATATAAAGCGGGTTGTTTTAAAAAAAAATTCAAAACCATTTTACGTGCATCTATGAAGACCTAATTGACGTGTTTGGTGCAAATTTTTTCGAAATCGATCGAATAGTTTTCTCTCTAGATAATAATAATAATAATAATATTTATTAGTTAATCTCCAACTTTAATAAAAAAAACTCTCCTACACACCACCCTACAAGTCACAGTGAATCTGTTTAGTAATTTAAATGCATTTGTGAGAAAGTATGTGCCAGTTCCTGGTACCGTTTATTTACTTTCTCACTATACTATAGTATAGAGAAAGTATAGTGATCGCAAAAAAATTCGATGTTGAGATTTTTGTGGAAATATCTATTTTGGGACCCCTTGAGTCCAAAAAAGTGGTTTTTACAAAATGTCTGTCTGTATGTCTGTATGTATGTATGTACCCAGGGCTAGAGCGAAAACTATTCGATCGATTTCAAACAAATTTGCACCGGACATGTCAAATAGGCCTGTATAGATGCACGAAAAACGGTTTTGAAAAATTTTGAAAAACAAACCCCTTTTTTGACAAAAAACCTCCAAAAAATCAATTATTTTTTTTTTATAAAAAACGATTTTGATAAAATTTGGCTTATTTGTAGCCTTTAATGTGCCCTACCATATGCAAAACCCCACATCTTTCTAAAAATTCTCGTTTACCTAATAATAATAACTGATTTTTGGGGGTTTTTTTGGCCATAAAGGGGGTTGTTTTTCAAAATTTTTCAAAACCTTTTTATGTGCATCTATCAAGACCTAATTGACGTGTTTGGTGTAAATTTGTTCGAAATTGATCGAATAGTTTTCTCTCTAGATAATAATAATAATAATTATTAGTTAATCTCCAACTTTAATAAAAGTATACAAAGCTAGAGAGAAAACTATTCGATCGATTTCAACAAAATTTGTACCAGACATGTCCAGTAGGCTTTTATAGATGCACGAAAAACGGTTTTGAAAATTTTTGAAAAACAACCCCCTTTTTGGCCAAACAACCCCCAAAAAGTCAATTATTATTTTTTTATAAAAAAAACGGCTCTAACGATTTTGATAAAATTTGGCTTATTTCTAGCCTTTAATGTGCCCTACCATATGCAAAACCCCGCATCTTACTAAAAATTCTCGTTTAGCTAATAATAATAATAATAATAACTGATTTTTGGGGGTTTTTTGGCCATAAAGGGGGTTGTTTTTCAAAAATTTTCAAACCCTTTTTATGTGCATCTATAAAGACCTAATTGACGTGTTTGGTGTAAATTTGTTCGAAATCGATCGAATAGTTTTCTCTCTAGATAATAATAATAATATTTATTAGTTAATCTCCAACTTTAATAAAAGTACACAAAGCTAGAGAGAAAACTATTCAATCGATTTCAACCAAATTTGTACCAGATATGTCCAGTAGGCTTTTATAGATGCGCGAAAAAGGGTTTTGAAAAATTTTGAAAAACAACCCCCAAAAAATCAATTATTATTTTTTTATAAAAAAAAAACGGCTCTAACGATTTTGATAAAATTTGGCTTATTTGTAGCCTTTAATGTGCCCTACCATATGCAAAAACCCGCATCTTTCTAAAAATTCTCGTTTAGCTAATAATAATAATAATAACTGATTTTTGGGGGTTTTTTGGCCATAAAGAGGGTTGTTTTTCAAAATTTTTCAAAACCTTTTTACGTGCATCTATAAAGACCTAATTGACGTGTGTGCAAATTTGTTCGAAATCGATCGAATAGTTTTCTCTCTAGATAATAATAATAATATTTATTAGTTAATCTCGAACTTTAATAAAAAAACTCTCCTACCCCACAATACAAGTCACAGTGAATCTGTTTAGTAATTTAAATATGTTTGTGAGAAAGTATGTGCCAGTTCCTGGTACCGTTTATTATTTTTCTAATTATGTATAGTAAGAAATAAGGTTGAGTAAAATTATTTCTTATCACAATTGTAAATTTCATTAAATGAGTAGTTACCTAAATATTCAATACCTACATATTTTTACAATACAGGTTTTCCTACAAGTGTTCAATGTGAGCACCATTAGTCATACGGCACACATTGAGTCGATAGCCGAGTTCATACCGAACCTTGTTCAGTGTGCCTGCTGGAGTAATTTTTGCAACAACTGCTTCTATCCTGTTCTCAAGTTAAGTTGGATTGGTCAGCTGGTAGCGCAGGCACATACAAATGATCCTTTATGAACCCATAAAGATAAAAATCGCACAGCGTCAGATCGCGTGAATGTATAGACCATGGAAGCAAGCTCTGTCATCCGGCCCCTTGCAGCCAATCCAGTGGTCAGCTACAACGTCGTTAAACCAATCGCGTACTGAGTTATACCACTGAGGCGCCGCACCATCTTGTTACCAAATAAAGTTCTGTGTGGTTCAGCTTCTTCCAATTGAAGAAAGAGCTGTAGTTGTAGCGCATCAAGGTAAGAAAACCCAGTTACAGTTGTTCGGCGAAAAGAAAGGCTCATAAACTTTCCTCAGGGATATGGCACAAAAACATTCAATTTAGGGGAGTCTTGTTGCAACTGTACCATCTTGTGAGGATTTGCTGACCCCCAGATGCGAAATTATGAGTGTCCACATGACCATTTAAGTGAAATTTCAATTCATCACTGAAGACGTCACGATCCAGAAAATCTTCGTCATGCAGCTACATATCGTTTACAGTTGGCACGTTAACCGCAGTCTGTAGGCTTTACAGCTTGTAACACAACTTCAAACGATACGGCTGTAGTTGTAAACATCTTCTTAAAACTCTACACACAGACAACTCTGGAATTGCTGATTCAGAACTAGCCTTCCAAACAGATTTCTTGGTGCTACGCCATGAAAGACTCTCTCACTATATCAAAGCCCACTAAAGAATACCGTTGAGGGACGGGCTTGTGTACACCGAGACCTTGAACGCTCCAATCGCCGTAGTGCGACGTTGTCACGTTCTTCCCGCGCTTCTAACTGACTACGGTTGACTCAACGCATTTATAATTCTTTAAACTGTGCGATCAAGCCTCGAGCGGTAAATACCAGGAGTGTTCGAGGCTAGTAGATATGGCATCATATTGGCCGCCTTGCAACGGTGTTCTTTAGTGGGCTTTGATATAGTTCTTCACATTCTTCGGTCTTGGTCGTCCCGTACTCTTCCCTTTGCAGAGACAGCCGGTGTCTTCAAACTGGTTACCATCTACGGATGTTATTATCTCTTCGAGGATTACATTTGAACTTAATACGGAACGCAGGTTGCACTGTAACTACAGGTTCAGTTCTTGCAAACTGAAAAACACAAAAAGCTTTCTGTTCACTAGTCCCCATCTTTGCTACTAGCGCTTTCTAACGTAAGACAGAAGGAAAAAAAGAACATGCAAGTGCACAAGAGTACCAACAAAACTGTTTGAGTTGCTCTTTTATTTGATGTATTATTTATAATTGTAAGTTAAATATATAATTACTACAAAGCCTTAAAACCCCGATATTTATTTAGAAACACCCAGTATAACAATATAGAATTATTATCCTATTACTTTAAATGAGCAATTCTTGTATCTTTCTTTGTATTGTTGTATCTGTCACGGATCTCGAAAACGGCTCTAACGATTTTGATGAAAATTTGCATACAGGGGTTATTTGACGTCAGGAATTGAATGCGCTAAGTCTTGTGTCTTCAAAAACGCGCATAAAGTCTGAAAAATTTGTATACAATTTAAAATCTGAACGTCTTTTTATACCACCTTTCAAGACACTTAGAAGGCGAATAGGTACAGCTTCTTTTTATACCTCCTTCACAGTCACTAAATATTTGAATAGATACACCCAGGTACAAACGAGCCAAAGATTAGCGAGAGCCTTTAGAGAGTTTTCCAACTGCGAGCAAAGCGAAGCAGCCATTTGAGGCGGGGTTGGGACGCGAAGCGTCCAGGGGCAGAACCCCTAGTGAGTATAAAATGAACACTTCCTGAACCTAAGTTACAAAAACATATAAACTTTCTTTGACATACTCTGCATGATTCGTAAAGTGTTTTGTTTCATTACTCCTGCAATTGTAAAAGATTACCTTAAACAATGATCACACGCTTTATATCCATAATCCTTATTCCAGGAAAACTGACAGCAAACGAGAGGATCTTCTTCGAATATAATGTCACCAGCTTTATATTGCCGAGTAGCAAATAACCCTTGTCCCTAAAAAAGAAAAAAACAAGCATGGTGCAAATAAGTAACTTTCTTTTATTATATTTTTTTTTTTTATTTATTACAATTATACCAGAGAAAAGATTAAGCCAATTTCCAACAACATAAAATACAGGCTGGTTTTATATTAGGTAGTAGCCATGCAAACTAATTAATTAGTTCAAATAATATTGTAATAAATAAAGAGCAATTAAAATAATTTCATAGACAAATTCATTCTCTAAAACAGTTAAGATAATCAATTTTTAAAATTTTATTAATCTAATAGTAGGTATTGCAACCCTGGTAACCCCTCATATTAACCCTGGTATTGCAAACATACTGTTTTCGAGTTGTATATTCCACTCTTCTCCTTTAATTATAGATAAGTTTCACTCGCCAAACTTTGTTGTGCTTTCTTTATTTACATGTTTTTATCATACATTCAGTTTCACTTGCGTGCTGTAATTATTGTCAAAGCAGACAGACTCTTAAAGTGTAGGCCTTCATATTAGGCTATTATAGTTTTGCTCGCCTGTCCTAATTCCGTAATGAATTTTGCAGGTTTCAGATAGTTTCTCTGTGCTTTTTTTTTTACACATTTCAAAAATTTTAAGCTACTCCCACTAACCATTACTAAAATGGAACACAGTCTAATACTTTTGTATCAGGAGATCAAACTGCACTAAGTATAAGAACGTTACGTACTTCTTCAAATTTGTTAATACTCTCTATTTTATGATCTCATTTGGAAAAAATAAACCTCAATAATGTTGGGAAATAGTGGCCGAGAGGCTAAAGGCATTGTCCAGTCAGTTGGAACCTCTAACACAGGTTCTAATTACTAGCGATGTACAGTCCAAATTGTTTATAACACCCACCAAGGGGACAGGGAAATCTGGTCGCTGTAATTGGTGATCGTTATAACCAAACACAATAACAATGCAGTATTTTATTTTTTAACTTTCTAAAGGAGAAATCAGAACGTTAAAGTTAACAATAAATCAAGTATAAAGTATTGGAAAAACAGTGCTTATTATTATTTTCTAATTTGTAGTTACATTATACAGTACTGTATTTATAATACACACACACATATCCATGTTATAGAAAAAAATATGTGCCACAGTAAAAATACTGTATAGACCAGGCAGAGTACTGAAAAAAAAAAAAAATTTTTGCCTACAGCTCCGATTTGGATGCAGTTTTCTGCATCGTGTTCAGAAAAATACCAGGCGAAAAGTCTACCTATGACCAGTTTCGGGAGAAAGCGTAAATGCATCGCGGGTGCATAATTATTTTGGAAACCTCTAAAAATGGATAAAAAGATGCGAAAATCGGTACTCGGGGGTTTTTGAGGGCACTGATTTCATTTCTGACCATGCGAAATATGCCCACCGGGGAGGGAGATTTGTGAAGTTGCAATAAGAGACTTGAACATTTCCTCTCAGGGGTTTTTGGGGGCGCTGATTTCATTTATGAGCATGCGAAATACCACCGATGCATGCAAAAGGGGGGCTCTGGGGAACAAAAAAATAATCTTTTATGAAAAGTCGAAGATATTATAAAATTTTCAAAGTAAAGAGAAAGAATAAATTCATAATTTTTGAAAAAATCTCTTTATTATGTACTAGTAACAAAAATCTGGAATAGTAAATAGATATATACGTAATGTATAAAATAAAAAAATTCTCATACAAACAATTCTTGATTTCCAAGATTATTTATAAGCTGCCATTATCATCGTCGACTTCTTCTTCACTTTCTCATAGCGCATCGGGGGCATTTCTCATAGTCAGACTTTAAACCCAATAGTCAGTACCACCAAAAACTCCCCGAGAGGAAAATTTCACGTCTCTGTTGCAACTTCACAAATTCCCCCCCCCCCTAGAAATTTCTAAGATGATCATAGCTCATAGCTTCTTTAACATGATGCTTTGCCTCTTCCTTAAATAAGAAGAACGATCTCACTGTTGACATGGCGTTTGTTACAGTGCTAGCAGAATGTGGACAAAATTCTGAGGATGTAGTTGTTTCTCCATTGATTGTCGTCATCTGAAGAGTTATTTTTTGTCATTCATTTGAGTTACAGACGCAATAATATCATTATCAGTTGCCAAAGAAAATGTTTCAATGTCTATTGTAGCGTACTGGTTAAAATAAATGTTTTCGTTTGCTATTTGTTGGGGTAAATCCATCACTGCTAGAGATTCATTTGCCGTGGTTTCAGATTCGGGCCTGTCGGAATTAAAGCCAGCGTGGCGGAAGCAATTGGCTATGGTTTCACTCTCGATCCTCTCCTAAGATTTTGAAATCATTACTATGGCTTCCAGTTAATTTATATTAACCTCAATCCCCTTTTTCGATATTTTCAGCACTAAAGGTTTTCTAAAGTTTACTTTTAAGACATTGATCACGCCTTGGTCCATAGGTTGGAGCATTGACGTTGTATTTGCTGGTAGAAACACTAATTTTATGCATTGTAGAGATGACACATGAGGATGAGCTGGGCAATTATCAACCAGTAGTAACATTTTTCTATCGTCTTAGGTCATTATCCCACTTTGAGACGTCATTCAAGATCTTGAGTTGTGCTCATACTGAACAGGAAGGTTTTTAACATTTTTAAAACATCGAGGTTTTTTTGATTTTTCTATGACAACCAACTTTTTTTTTCACTTCCAGTAAAATTAGCAGCTACAAGAACAGTGACTCATTCTTTTGAATGTTTTCCTCCGGAACATTTCTCACCTAAAAACATGAACGTTTTATCAGGAGTCACCTTATAAAATAAACCTGTTTCATCACAATTAAAAATTTCATCATCAGAATAACCCTCGCTAAGTTTAGGCCAAACACTACTAAGCCAGTGATCCTTAACTCCAGGAGGTACTGCTGCAGATTCACCAGATATTTTAACAAAGATAATATTATGGCGATTTTGAAATCTCTAAATCCATGATGCGTCAGGTTTAAAGTCTTTTTTCAGCATAACTGAAAATTCTTGCGCTTTCATTAGCAAAATTGGGCCATTAATAGAGGAACATTTTTCTTTCGATGAGTTTTAAACCAACTCAACAATGCATTGTCAAAATCGGTATACCGTGTCTTCCTGATTTTCTTAATAGACTCTTCCTCGAAGCTACGTTTTATTTTTTCTTTATTAGCCCAGTGGATAACAGTGGATATTGTTGAGTGGGGAACGCCAAACTCTTTCAATAAAGATGAATTGGAATTAATGTTTCCAGCTTCCAAACGATACTAGCCTTTTCTTCAACCGTTAAGGATTTTCTACTCAACATTTTGACTCACTCAGAACCAGAACATAAAATCAATTGTGGGAACAATAAGTCGTAAACACTCAACCATCTTTCGAATTCTATGAGAACTTATTTATAGGTCTTGTAACCATATCGTGAGAAAACCCCTCCCTCCGACAAACCAATGTTTGTTAACTTCCCGCCGGTGTTTATAAACTTCCTGCCACCTGCAGTCGTTATAAACAAATTTTAATTCCAGAAAATTACTAAACAAGTGTTACTGCAACCGATTTTGTCATTATAGCCGCTGTCGTTATAAACACTTATTTTTCCTGTAATGTTCCTATATAAGAACCAAACTTTGACTTAGAATTTCGCCTTTACAGACGGTATGTTGTTATAGCCGACATCGTTATAGGAACTTTAAACTGGTATTTATCTGTGCTATAGGCCTACTTTACTCTTCATTAGTTTAACCGCCATAAAGTAAAGATGTTAAGCCCCATAAAAATTATATCGATAGTGGATTTTATTTTTTGTAACACCTTGGACAAGGTTTTGCATGTTATTGTTCTGGCCCTGGTTTGATCAAATCCTTTTTATTAAAATCCTTTTGCTTAAATTTAAGACATACCTTACACTATACAAATTTGCATTTCTATAGAGAAAATTATATACCTACCATATTAGCATGATTTGTCAAATGTAGGCTTTAGCCTAATATCAATACGAAAATGCTTTGTTGTAAAAAATATAATAGCCCCAAAAATAATGCTCAAGATTACACTCCACTTTTCTGTTGATATCACCAGGGACAACGAACAACTTTTTAGAAACTGGAGTAGTGCAGTCAACCTAATCACATTTTCACTGTTTTAATGTTAAACTGTAAATCTATAGGGGGGAAAACTTTACAATACTGGTTAAAAAATATCCTTAAAAAAACTATTAAAAAACCCAGATAAATAAAAATGAATCCAAAGAAAGCACATCACATCCATTAATGACTTAGTTGTAGATTCCATACTATTTTTTTTTAACAATTAATTTTATATATCGTTTTAATTAAATTTGTGACAAGTTAGCATAGCAAAACAGGATTGAGTCACTACAAGAAAACATGAGCTAAGCAAGGTTATTTTAGGGGTAGGTTTGAATTATATATTTAACTTTATACAATTTTGAAATATGAAATTGTTCAATTTACGTTAATATCGATTGTAATGTTATAGATTAGGCAACACTACAACATCGAGTTTTATCAAATAAGATAAGGGGAATAAAATTTGCAATACGCCTCCTCGCCATGTTGCAGCAGAGGTGCCAACACCTAAAAAAAAAAAATAGCCAGAAGTATTTTCTTACAGTCTCTGAACATATAAAGACCGCTCCCAGTTTCTAAACATGTATAAAGTCGGTAGCCTTCTTACTTTCCTGAAAAAAAGTTTGTCATCTGCAGAGATAGCAGAAGGGAGGCATATTGTTGTTAACTTACACCAATAATGAAAACAAACAGCAAATTTAATATTTATTATGTTCTAGAGAATTTTCTTGTGCTTAGGTTGCCATCCGTGACGTATTATAAGCAAGGTGGCATATTGTAAATTTAACTTGTAAGGCAGAACTACTAAAAGTACTGTAGGCCTACCTATAAAGTTTAAATGAGTAGAGAACCTAGACTATCGAAAAGTTCTAGTTTAGGTTTTAAAGAAAATATGGCGTGAACTTATTTTAGAACACCCAACCTTTCTTTTAACAGAGTGCCAACCTAAGCACATTGTAGGCCTACTATTGAATGTTGAATGAAGGTAAACATGTGACAACATGTTAAAACTTGTAATTTGCAAGTTAAAACTAGGCAATTTTTTTATTGTTGCATGCAAGGCGTAACTTTACTATTCGACCCTAGTCTAATATTTTTGCAGACAACATTGTTGTTGACAATGTTGTTTTATACAGTCTACTGTTAAATATTGAATACAGGTAAACATACTGTGACTAAATACTATAGATTAGAACCTTCTAGGTTTTTTTTATTATTATTCTTGCATTTCTGTTGCCATAGGTTAGCCTAGGGTCGAATAGTAAACTTGCGCCACATGCAATATTGCCAGGTATCTTAATGTAAACTTTAGCCGAAAATAAATAAATAAAGCACTAGACAGATTACAAAATGTCTACCTGTTAAGTTAGACTTAAATCAAAATGTTTGGATTTAAGTTAGAAAAATCAACATAAATTGTGTATTTGTATTGCAAAATGATATACTATTACATCGTGGCATAAACTAAGCTCCAGCTTAATAACAAGATCAAATTAATTACCTATGTTTTAAATATCTGTTATTTTATCTATAGGCCTAATTAAGAATAAACTAACCTTAAACTGATCAATTAGCCTGACTTCATAACCCTCATTTTCCATGTTGATTTCAATTTCAAGCCACAAAACAAATTATCTCTCTGCAAAAACCTGAGAAATGAAAACAACTGTATTATCTGATGTTTTACAGATGAGCCTCGTCACAAGTAGAGGTAAACCATGGGTAAACACAACTAACAGTCAAATAAATTATTAGAGGTTATACTCGTAAAAACTCGTTGTCTGAGCTGAGACAATAACAACTAAAGGACGGAATATGGGCCCTTTCGATGTTTCCTCTATTTACATTTACAACGTGTGAATAGTAGGCCATAGAAGTTACTGAAACGAGTTTACGTAGAAACTAATTAATTCTCGGTAGAATAAATAAAACTATAAAAAAATGTAAAGTCAGTACTGTACTAAATAATGCTTTATTATTAAATTAATCCATAATATATGAGCTAAGTGTACTCGAACGATGCTAACTTAAAACGAAAATGGCTTTGCAGTTTTATTATAGTATTAGATCATTATTGTTACAAGCTATATTTAAGTCCAATAAGAAATGCCCAAAAATGACATAAAACTACTATTTTAATTTGATTTAATAAAGCGCAATAATTTATTACGCGTTAGATTGTATCGACGTATTTAACGATACCTAGGAACAACTATTACCATTTTCATCCATCATGTTTTAGTATTTACTTGTTTAGAACATGTTTCTTAAGTTTGATATCGGATTTTGAAAGTGTGATTCTGTGATTGTACCAAGGCAACAGAATAGAAACGGCTATTGGTGTCGCTGTTGACGCTGTCATCAATATTTTCGATGCTGCGTCGACGGCACCGCATGCTGCCAAAATATTTTGTTGCCGCTGTTGTTTTGCTTCGCGTGCTGGATAGAGACAAGAGCAATAGTCTCTACAAATGTTTTTTGTATAATATTACCTGTGTATAGGCTACTCTGTTTTGTTATTTAGTAGCTGCATTATAAATACGGAACACTTGTAAAATCAACTCTATACATTAATTGTCTACGTATCAGAGATAAACATAGAATAGAAATGTGCCATTATAATAAGTTATGAAGTAATGGATTAAATAAATACAGACGTTAACAAAAAGATCAAACGCATTTCGCAAAAAAATGTTGTATCAAATAAAAATGAATATTGAGAAATTAAAAATATAAAGTTTCTTTATTTAGCACCAATAAAAACAATGCAAACTAAAAATCACACTTCTGTATCTTAAAAAATAATGAAATTGTAAAATGGTGTCAAAGCTGTGTATATGGAAGTAAACAGTAAATCAAAAATGTGTTAACATTGTGTTGGTGTTTTGCCATTGCTTTATAAGCACAAACTCTTTAATAAAGTTAGGTCAGAAATTGACAATCACCAATTTTAATTCTCGGGTTAAAATTATAATATTCTAACAACTATGCGAGTTTCACACAAGGCCTAACCATTATTATTATTTTATTTTTTTATAAATAATTACTGTTCGTACAGTATGTGTATGGTAGGCCTACATGTAATATGTGTTTTTATACATTTAGTTTTGAACTATTTACCTCTATATTATAATATTATCTGTGAATCTTAGTAGACATAATCCGTTGATAATTAAGACATATATACATATAATGTTTTGACACAGTCGTTTGAACAGCATAAACAAAACATACTGATCCGATATCTTTTCTCCTTTTCTAATGTAAATACAATTGAATTAAAATATATTTTAAATTTTAATACTTTCTCCCAAACAATTTTTGAAAGAAATGCCTTGGTGTAAATACCGCAAGCAGCAGTAGAATGCTGCATGCTACAATATCAAACGATCGTTTCCCAGCTACCGTTTCTGTTGTCGTTGCTTCGGTGTAATCCTAATGCAGACTTTTAAATATGAATAGAGCGTTCTAAATAAGGAACAAATTAATTTTTATAATTAATTAGTCAATTGTTAAGTACAAAACTTAAAATAAAATTGACTAAAAGTATAAAATGTGATTTCAACATAATAAGGCCTTTTCTATTTTTTGTAAATACAGTATCTAACTTTTCTAAAATAAATTATTTTTGAGATTAGCTTGAAAAAACGGGCTCAAGTTTTTGGTTTTCTATGTGATTAAAACTCAATTATTACTATACCTTGCATAACAAAAATGTAGGCTATCCCTATGATCCTACTTATGTGCCTATATAATGTTTTGTTAGAGTGCTATAAATAGTGACTTTTAATATGCCGTGTAATTGAACACTGTATGTATATATTTTTTTAATAGCTTTCTATAAATATTTTATTTATCCACATCCATATCTATTGATTACAGTGTTCTGTTCATTAATGTACTAATTATTCTGTATACTGTACTGTTTTTAACACTTTTACGAATAGTAATTTTGTTCTTTGTTTAACACAAAAGATTATTTAGCGCCATTCGTGATAGATGGCGCTTTCTTCGTTGCTTTATTACAGTGACTAGATAGAGACAGTGTGGCCAAGTGTGGTCTTGTTTCCTATTGGTCAAGATGTCGGCAGCCATGTTTTTCCTAAATTCGTATCTGTTTACATTACATTCATTCAGGTTCACATATTGTAAAAGCGATTTTACCGATTTTTTAACAGATATTTGTTAGTTTTTACTTTAAAATAAACGTAATAGTTATTTTAAAGCGATTTGTGTTGAAGTATGTGATATTGCACCAAATTAATAAGGAAATGACAGCAGATTAGGCTCCTCCCGCCACTCTACGGAATCGTTTCAGCGCGCATATTTCAGAAGTAAGTACATACCAAAAGTCTTTTATTTACAACATTTTAAAAAGTTCATAACATAGGCTAATCCTTTTTATCAATAGAAAAGATAAATGCAATAAATATTAGTATTACGCAATTTTAAGAACTGTTTTTGGCCCAAACCTATAATTTCGTCCGTGTTAGCCCTACGTTTGTTTATAGTTTTCAAATTAAATTGGCATCGTTATTTTTTCTGTACAATCTAAGACGAATTTACAATCTATTAGTTCTGTAATAAGTAGGCCTAACTGAAATAATGAGGGAAATTAGTAATGAAACCTCTTTTTCGGCCTTGAATAACTTACTTGAAAATCTTGAATTGTCTAACCTCAAAATCAAAGACTTGTAATTTCGATGTTAGGCTTAAATTGTTGTTAGAGACATTAATTTTATTATTAGCTTTTAATTGAAATAGAAATAAATGAGTTAGTTAGGAAAGTTTTAATTGCTTCGCTTTTTTAAAAAAAAATCTGATGGAAATAAATGTATTGTAAAAATCAGAAAGTGTAACTTTGAAAATATTTAATTTGTAAAATTTATTCATTGATAAAAAAGGCTAATTAACAACAGGATAATAATTTTGCATTTTGATTTAGGCCTATTCGTTGTTTTATTTTTATTTTTGTTATACTTTGAATTTTTGATATTTTAATTTATACATTAAGTTAGGAAAAATTTCAAATTTAGCTTTAAGAAAATCATTTTTAAGATTTTGCTTTTCAAACTGAATTGAAACCTAAAATCAGTAAATACAAATTTCATAATTAACTTGCCACAAAACTTTAACTCTGGGGAATTTTAAGCAACAAAATTGTTGTTTAAAATTTATGGTGCATTTGTTATATAAGTTGAGAATTAAATTTAATTAAAAAAATGTCATTATGACCAGTCAAATTATACTTTTTCAGATAGATACAAATTATTGAAAATTTGGTTCCTTGAAAATAATACAAAACCTTGACTTTTATTCAAATAAACCGCATAAATAATGTAATTGAACTTCAAAATGTTTTTTTAACGAAGAATTGAACAAAGAAAATAATAGTGCAACTTGTTTTGATATAGCTTTATCAGTTTGTAATTAACGTCAGTAGGCTACTCAACTATCGGCATAGGCTAGTAAAAAATATGATAGTAGGCTAAAACATTATTTTTTATAGGTTATTTCATTATAAACAACTTATCTGCTTTCTAACTACTTTTTAACATTTAAAAATTGTTTACGAGGCCTTTATGAAATAAAACAAAAGGTTTTATAAATATTTTGAAAATAAATTCCATTATACTTTATGGCAGATAACATTACTTTTAGGAAAAACATGGCGGCCGCTTTCATGTGGCCACACTGTCTCTATCTAGTCACTGTATGCTTTATAGCTTCATAATGTTGTGATTGGCGCGTTTCAAATCTTCGTAGACCGCGGGCCAATAATATTTTGTTTCCTTATCTATGAATTTAAAAAGTGAAGAAAATTAATCCTAAATATTGCAAGTATACCTTGTATATACGGAGATATTCTGTACATAGCCTAATCTTATTCGGTAATATAAATTTAGTTTTTTTTTTATATTTTTTTTATTGAACCTATTATTTAGATATTTTATTTTAATAACGATTCAATGTTATTGAATGTAATTATTATTGCTGTAAACTTACAAATGTATAAAGAAATTCCAACTGTCGAATCAAAATCCTAGATTACGATTAGTGGTATTTTCCGTTGAAAATAAAGCAACCACAATATAATAATAAAATAAAAATTACATTAATTTGTGCAGTGCTTTTCAATAAACCTATACTGAAAAGTAAAATAAGTAAAAATTATAAATTTCTGTATTTTATTTGATTTCAACGTCTTCAAACAAATTAAAAGTTTAATTTTATTCAGTCACTAACATTTCAATTCGCATACGTTGTGCAGTTATCTGATTTTTGTACTAAAATCTAATAATTTGTAATTATTGCTGCTGTATTGTTAGAAGTCAGGGAATGCTCAGTGCAGGGCGTGTGAAGCCCCCCCACTATTATTACAACGAGTGAATGAAGTGACCGGAGCAGTGAGCACAGAACAAGGCTGGAGCCTTGAGTTGTATGGCGTGGGTAGATCTGGCAACACTGCGGGTGACAACCTGAGATGCGCACTTCCCCCACTAGCGCTGTTGCCACTTCTACCACACTTCAAGATTAACACTCATCCGTGTAGACTTTTTTTTACCTGGAAATAAAAATAATGCTCAGAAAATTTGTATGTAAAAAGTTGTTGCATGGATTAGTATTTCAACTGGCGTACACCATAATGTTATCTAAACACGAATTATATTTCGTTACGCGACTTTTTATTTTATACGTTTTTATTTGTTTCAAAATAAACCTTGAATGGTGACGATAGTTTTTGTTGTCTAGTTGGTAACATTATGTTTGTATATACTGCTTTTAAAATCTACATACTTTTTTAATAGTTTTAGTAAAACAGGAATCATACTCGCAACAAATTAACTATACTTTAATTGTGTGAATTATTTTCATAACATTTAATTATTACCGAAACAAGAAGTAGCCTACCTTAGTCTATTTTATATAAAAAATATAATTACTTATTAGGATATTAGGTTGCAAAAATAATACGTGAGTAAAATTTTTAAAGTAATTCGGGTCAAGAAAAGTTTAGCGCTTTTACAACTGTTACGCGAATAAAAAGGGCTTTACGTATGCTATGTGTTTTTTTACAATAACTTTCGTCACGTTGAATTGAGACCAACCATCAAGTCGCTCAAATTCTTGATGCTAATCATTTACTTTTTGGATTATAACTATTTCTTTGGTTTTTTCTAGTGATGGATTTTTCATACTTATGTATCAATGATTTTTTCGGTAATTTGTGTATTCAAAATATAATAATACAGTATAATATACTTAATATATACGTTTCGAGAGTGTGTGCCAAATCTCGTCGTCAGGTGAAAACTGAAAATAACGATATGAAACTCTAAATAAGAAACAAAATCCTAGATGTTTAGACCTTTATGTAACTTGTGTATGCAGTTCCACTCGAAGTAAACGCAAAAATTCAGTGAGCGAAGTCAGCGCTGAAAAGACTGGCCCATAATATTGCATTGGTAGCCTATCTAGAATAAATCTTGTATACACTTAAGTTTTTAATAATGCCGATCTTTTTTGTATGATTTACGTCATGCGTGAAGCACGACATTTAAATTTCCAGAAAGCTCCAGTGTATAATCATTAAAAACAAAATTCGCCTTGATGTTTTTCTGTTGTCAAGTGACTCGACTGAATATCATGTTTGTCATCTTGTTGTAAGCAAAAATCATTCATAAAAATAAAATTGATAATTTGTCACCTACGAATTATAATTTAGATGCTCATGAATAATTTCCTGCAAATTACAAAAGATTATCTTTAAAATTCTATGAAAGATAAGTTACATTCATTGAAAGCGCTGTTCGTGCTGCTGTTGCACACTCTTAACCGACAAATTATAACTAGCATATATTATACATATGGGATAGAGATTCACAAGAAGACAGACGCATAAAAAATACCACAATCACAAGTGTTGGAAAAGGAACATTACGGCAAAGAAACCAGGGAAAATGATACCATTAATGAAAATGGCAAAACGTAATTAAACCCAACGGCGAAAGAAAACTACAGCCAAATATAATTTGTGCTAATTCTAATAAAAACTTGAGAGAAAAACACAACGACTAATGGTAAAAAAAACCCATATTCTCAGTTATAATAGTTATTTGTGTATGTAGGGTGCAAAGTTGAGTTTGCGCAAAATATTTTTGAAGTGATAACTTCTATTGGCCCGTTGGGAACTTTCGCTTGACTATGTTTCTGAAATCTCGTGTCACGAACTTCTTGCATAGACACAAGTCCCTCTCAGAGCGTGGAGAGGGAATAGGCGATACTTAGTATATCAATCATAATAAGTTATTATAATATTGTAATTATTATAATAATATTATATTATAATAAATATGCGAAAAATAGTGATCATTATAATGTAAGCAGTATTTATTTAGTGACTAATGATTTTGAGGGAGGTATTAGTGTATGCACCCCTCACAATTATAACAATTATAATTATCCCTTACATACTGCATTATTCTTAGAAGTAAATAAATACTGCTTATTTTGAGTGAGGTATTATAGGTACATAGAATTCTAAGAATAATTCAACAATTTTAATTATACCTTAGGCCTACATATTGAATTATTCTTAGAATTCCATGTAGAGTGCATACAATAAATAATACCTCACTCAAAATCATTAGTCACTAAATAAATACTGCTTACATTATAATGATCACTATTTTTCGCATACTTATTATAATTAATTATGATAATATTATTATTATAATATATAATATTATAATTATACAATTTCAAAATATGATATAATATTTTTGACAATATATTGACTTGTGTAATTTATTGATCCTTATTATCCTCTAATATTAATACTGATAAAAATATAAATCGGTAATAGAAGTTGTCACTACCAACGTGTGGTCTTAAGCCCTACCAATGTGTTTTGTCAATAAACAAAGTTTATTGAGGGTGACAAAATAAACTCCCCCTCCCCCAAATACACGCAACGTTTTTCCTATTATATACGTTTTCCTATAGCTACATTTGAAATTAGTGTTTTAGTTTCCAAAAAGTTTTACAGAGGTTACTCCCACAACAATCAAAATTGTCAGAACATCCTACATCAGCTGTTTACTTTGCGCCATAGGGTGCAAAATAAACAGCTAGGAGCGTAAAGTAAAACAAAGAGGTTAACAAATTACTTGACGCTGAACACATTTAGTTAAGTTTGCGCACTGCTGTGAGTGTGCAAAAACGCACTTTATTAAGTATAGCTGTAGGAAAACGTCATAAACACAACTGTGAAGGTCGACACAAGATGAAGAAAACGACGCGACGCCCGAGTATAATAAGTAGGCCTAGTTAGTAAATTTGCTACAAAATCTTTTGACCTAGTTCAAACTTCTCTGACTATTCCCTGACACAATTACGACGTGTGAAGAGAGTCAGACTTTTTATTAAGGCTCCGCTCTCCACATTCAAAACGGCGAAGTTGGGTACCAATTTCAATGTTAAATAACCAAAACATACCTTCACTATTAAGCATATTTTTGTGCTGTTTTTGTTAAAAAACGAAAGCTGTAATTTTTTTTCTTAAAGTAAAATAGATTGTGGGTGTTGATTGCTAAGGATTTTTGCAATATCTCTTTTTGCAACTGAGTAAAAAATTAATAAAGTTCACTATTTTTTACTATTTATGTCATACGTTTATGAAAACAATAAAACGGTTTCTGAAAATGTATTCGGCAATCAACATCCGCATATGACAGTTCTTCAAAATGAAACCAAATTTTTAAATTTATTTAACGAATTAACGGACAAAATGACTTATTCTGTAGCATTGCTCTTAATCTGATTCCCTTAAGAGCAATGCTACAGAATAAGTAATTTTTTCCGTTAATTTAAAAATTTGGTTTAATTTTTAAGTACTGTCATAGGCGGAAATTGAATGCTGAAAACATTTTCACAAACTGTTTTATTGTTTTAATAAATGTATGACATAAATAGTCAAATATAGTAAACTTTATTAATATTTTACTCAGTTGCAAAAAGAGATATTGCAAAAAACCTTAGCAATCAACACCCACAATCTATTTTACCTTAAGAAAAAAATACAGCTTTCGCTTTTTGACAAAAATAACACAAAAATGTGCTTAAAAGTTAATGTATTTTTAGGTTATTTAACATTGAAATTGGTACCTTCGCCGTTTTGAATTTATGGAGTCACCTTATGAATTTTTTTTATGAACATTTTCGGGATGGGCTGAATCCCCCTTAAGCCCACTTCCTAGTTGCATGATCCTAACGATAGTGTGTACATATTCTGGAAAGGTATTTTGTTAAATGTTTAATGATCATGTTTTAGGCCTACACCACACAATTGGGGTTATAACTAAAATTTGTTCATATCTTCAGCCATTTATGAAAAACTATCTGAAAAAGGTTTAATATTTTGAGTACTTGAATGTGTCCAATTGTCCATATCACTCGAGTATACGCATGGAATTCAATGAGCGGAGTCAGCCTTGAAAATTCCGGCCTATGTTGCATTCGTAAGGCGCTTGAGCGCGACTATCATTATCACTTGCATATACTTACATTTTTACTAATGGCGGTCTTATTTTTTATTTCCGCCATGTGCTCACGACATTTAAATTTGCAGAAAGCTCTAATGTATAGACCTAATCGATAGACAACAAAATTAGCCCTGGTATTTTACTGTATTCAAGAAGCTTGACTGAAAGTCTTGTTTATAAGCAAACATCTTTAATAAAACTTGATAATTTAGCATTTTTGTCATCTAAGAATTATTATAATTTAGATGTTTATGAACGATTTCCAGCAGATCATGAAAGATTATCTTCAAAATTCGATGGAAGATAAGTTGTATTGAAGATGACTACATGTGACTGTTTAGTCCTGGTATTGCACTCCATTAAAACCCATGATACTCCAAGTCTTCCTTACATGATCGTCTTAACTATTTCACAATTTTTTGTCACTGTTTAATTTTAATGAATTTAAGAACATCCAGACGATATTATTTCCATTAAAATTCTTGGGTCCCTAACAGTTTTAATTATTATAATACTTTGCTGGCCACCATCTTGTGTTGTAAACTGGAATGAATATTTACTGTTCCTCGTCATCATATTTGTAAAACAACAAATCAACACTTCCTGACTCCCCCTTATTCGCCCAACCCCTTATTCTTTATACATATTTGGATAAATATATTAAGTAATTTTACGTTCAATTGCAAGTTAGCCATTTTGAAATTATATGAAGTTTTTCTTTTTGAGCACTTGTAAACTCATAAAATAATACGTAGCTTATGCAGATCTGATCTACTTAAAGTTAAAATGTAATTTCTACCAGATATACAAAACGGCGGATGGTTTGAAAACAAAGTGTATTCTGGCCTATATTTTAATGTACTTTTTCATTATTCTGGTAAAAGGGGCTTGCGGACAAAGAATGTGGGATATCTGATGGTCGTATACATTCATGGTTACCTGGCTAGCAGGGGGGGGGGGGCAAAGAGTTAGTCTATCATTTATAAAAGATACGGACTCCTGGTCCACCAAGAACGGGGACATTTTGACATGGGTATGAGGGGACGGTGATACAATTTAGCTCCGCCCTGGTTAGTTAAAAGGCCAAACACCAACACTCTGAACATAATTTAATGCTATAGGCCTATTTATATAATGATAATTCCAAAGATTGCACTTAAAAGTTTTGTTAGGTTAGGTTAGTAGCCTACCAGGTGTAAGCGTAAATGGGGGACACAGAGTTCAGCTGTCAATCAGATAAGGACCAGACTCTTTGCCCACTTTAATGAAATATTTGTGTGGTCGTCCTTTCTTTAGAGTGTACCTACAATCCGTAACATTTACTCCTTTCGTTTGAGGTTCATTTTGAAGAACTCGGAAATATTAAGGTTTTGTGACAAAAGATGTTAAGGTTGAAATTATTAACTTGACAGATCTTTTAATAATTTGGGAAATCCTAATTCTGAGCCTTCATTCCAATGACCAAGGTGACGATCAAAGGGCAATTATTCAGATACTGTACGCTTTGTTTTAATGTTTTTCTGCTTTAACTGAATCATGTGGTTGTTTTATGCTCTGAAATATTAAGGAAGAGCGGTTTTTATTACTGAGAATAAATAACTACTAGGGGAGACCCCTGCGTGCTCCGCCCGCCAACCCCCAATGGATCCTTCCAAAAACATATGTTATGTTTTATTTATAATAAAGGTGTAGGATTAATAATAACCTCAAAACTAAGATGGTAAATAATGTTAAATGTTCAAATTAAATTGTTTCGTATATTTTATAACATCAGTTATAATAATGGTTAAAAGAACCAGCAAGGCTCAGGTCTACACTTTTAAACCCTAACCTACATTTTTAAAAGCTAGAAATACAAAAATAATTGCTTCAAATTTTGAAATCAGCTGTTAATGGAAATATTGGAGCAACCAGTTATATTAAGGTATCTGTTATTTTATTCAATTGGTTGCTGTGGTAATAAATGTAAATACATGTGTTGGTTTATCATTCTAGGCCTAACCTAAGAAAATTTTCCGATTAATTTACACATATTGAAATAAAAAAAGGTTTTTATCGAAATTAATTATAGCCTACGTTACTCAGGGATAGTGTAGCTTTTATTAGTAAAACTATTTTTTCAATCGGTTCTGTAGTGCCAGAGATTACCCCCTACATACAAACAAACTTTTCCTCTTTATAATATTACTAGGGGAGACCCCTGCGTGCTCCGCACGCCAACCCCCCAACGTAACCTTCTAAAAACATAGTTATGTTTTATTTATAATAAAGGTGTATGATTAATAATAACCTCAAAACTAAGATAGTAAATCATGTTAAATGTTCAATTTAAATTATTTCTTATATTTTATAACAGCAGTTATAATAACGGTTAAAAGAACCAGCAAGGCTCAGGTCTACTCTTTAAATTCCTAACCTAAAAGCTAGAAATACAAAAATAATTGCTTCAAATTTTGAAATCAGCTGTTAATGGAAATATTGGAGCAAATAAATAAATATATTATTATTATCTGTTATTTTATTCAATTGGTTGCTATGGTAATAAATGTAAATACATTGTGTTGGTTTATCATTCTAGACATAACCTAAGAATTTTTCCGATTAAATTTATAAATAAATATTGAAATAAAAAAAAAAAACAGGCTGTCGTGGGACTGCCGTCAGAAGTGAAAACATTTTAGCTTCATATAGTTAACTTTATTTTCGAGTTATTAAGAAGTATTTTGAATCAATGTATTAATGTTGTAATGGGATCTTAAAGACAGCGGAGAAGCGATTTTTTTTTTTTTTTTGAGCTATAAAAAAGTTTACTTACTTACCTGAACTAAGTCTTTTACGACATCTATGCAATTTTTTACTTATTTACATGAACGATGCCGAGTACGACAAATATAAAAAGTTTTACTTATTTACTTGTACTAAGCCTGATACGACAGCTATAAAAAGTTTTCCTTATTTAGGCTACATGACCGAAGCCGGGTACGGCAGCTGTAATAAGTTTTCCTTTTTGTCCGACCGAAGCCGGGCACGGCAGCTATAAAAAGTTTGATTTATTTACTTGAA
>JAGFPH010005304.1:88464-99610 GCA_018207615.1 Philaenus spumarius
TTTTTTAGTTTTTTTAAACTATATTTATTTTTCACTTTTTAGTTCGATTAATTATTGGAAAAAAAATTTTGGCCGTGGACGGGATTAGAACCCACGATCGGGGATTGACGTCAGCGACGACCCGCGCCTTAGACCGCTCGGCCAACGATTGAACTTACGTAAGAGAGATATAATAAAAGTAATTAGCCACTGGCTTTTAGTCCAAAGGAGAGTTACTTACAAACAAACATACATACATACATACATACATACATACATACATACAAGTGAAGCTAATATAAGCGTGTTAAAAACGACAGCTTGAAAACTGAATAACCCTTTTAATTTACCCTTTTATCAACTGAATTCAATCGTTCAACCGTTGTTACGGCCATATTATTAATAACTAACCTAAAAACAAAATTTAAATCGAAAGAAATTTATTTAGAAATTTATTTACTTATAATATTCTTTACAAATTATACATTCATGTATGTATAATTTTGAAAGATAGCCTATATTTCCATGGCCACAATTATTATTATTAACCTACTTGGTCTTCGGAGATCGACCGCGTCACTATTGTCTGCACGTTCAGTACAGCCGACGTTTCGGGCACTTTACAGAGGTCCATTTTCAAGGCTTAAAAATGTCAATAACCCAAAGCTTGGACCATACCCTACCAATAAAAACAATGCGTTGTATGACGTGATCGGCGAAACTGTATGTTTCAACATTGAAGAAACAACACTATAGTATTGTTTCTTCAATGATTGCAATAAACAAATTTATTTACGTGAATATTGACGCGTGGCCCACATATGCGTTTTTGTCACATTCAACGCACGCGATCCAATTGCTTTCGGTGTTTTGACGAACTTCAAACGAACTGCGAAGCAACATGTTTCATCTCATGTCCACATTTCTAATCTCAGATTGATATGCGTGAACAAGTGTCCAAAAAGTTATCATTGTGATGTATTTATATTTGCGTGCCTTCCTGAAGGTAAACTTTAAACACTTAATACAACTAAGTTTGTAATAATTTAGGTTTCATATTATCAGGGCTGGTGCAAGGGGTTTTTCTTGAACATGCGAGAGTCATTTTTGGCGCCCCCCTCTATACACAACCCCCACCCCTATATATGTATATATATTTATATATATCTCCTTATTGCAATAACAAATGGGTACATTATCAAATGCATACCAATTGAAATTATTTAATTATATAAAATCAAATTTAAATATAACATCGAGCTACAATTTTACCAAAATTACCACCTTTTACCACCCTTCTTCAAAAGTACTAGAAAAGATCGTGGCAATTTTCAAATCGGGCTATAAATAGATGTTATTCTGTTGTTATTGACACATAATTATTACTTTATTAATGTTAGTGAAGTTAGTATAGAATGTACGGTGGTCTCGTCTTTAGGGGGCGAATTTTTCACTGAATCCAAAGGAAGCCGATTTCGATAGGATGGCGCCCTGTACAATACTGTTGTACGTGTTCCTGATCTCGTCTATCCATAAAGAGGTGCCAAAAAGAAATAGGACGTTTCCGCGTTTCTTTTAATTACCGAAAAGGGCGGTCGCGTCTTTAAGAGGGCGAATTTTTCACTGAAACCAAAGCGCGCCGATTTCGAAAGGATGGCGCTTTTAACTGGTGTATGTGGTCTTTTGTGTCCGTAAAGAGGTGACAAAAATAAATATGGCATTTCTTGAAAAGGGCGGTCGGGGCGGTCGCGTCTTGGGGGGGGGGGGGCGAATTTTTTATTGAAACTAAAGGGCGCCGACTCTGAAAGGATGGTGCCCTATAGCGGCTATCTGTCTGTCCCTAAAAAAGCGCAAAACAGAAATAGGGAGTTTCTTTTAAAACCCGAAAAGGGTGGCCACGTCTTAAGGCAAAAATCTTTCGGTGTAAAAAATATTTTCAGAAATTTTTGCCTCCGCGCCACCGACGCCGGGTTCGCTTGCGCGTCGGCGCCCCATGCGTCAGCATGTTCCGCATGGTCCTTGCGCCGGCCCTGCATATTATAGTAAATATAAATGTCTTTTTTATGATACTGATAAACTGATATTTTAAATGCATTCGTTACGTCCGTAAATTGACTCTATTGTAGTCATTCACTACTTGCTCAAAAAGTCATTATAGTAGCCTACTAGCAAGGTCACTAGATAGTAAAGGTTGCCTCATTCAGGAAATATAAAAAAGTGGAGTGGGGGATGTGACGTAGTTGTAGTAAAACTACATACATCTTCCATGGTAGCGGCGTTTTTTTACTACAATGACGTCACTGGACAGGGCCGACAGGGGGTTCGACTTTGTTTACATGACTATGAGGCAACCTTTACTATCTAGTGACCTTGGCCTACTAGGTCCTAAATAGTTAGTTTTCATCACAACGAGCAAAAGTGATGTAATAATTTTCACTATACTGCACCGAAAACAGCTGTTTTATATTCCTGTTCGTAGACAGGTAAGTCTTTATTTTCCGTGCAATAAATTTTACTGTGCACCAGCTGATTTTACAGAGCTCCAGCTGATTTGACAAATAAGAATAAACAGCTGACAGTTTTATATAAACAGCTGATTGCTTTGTCGATGGAAATATAACAAAAACTATGTTTAAAAAAATGATTGAAAGTATGTTACTTTTTGGTGTAGTATAGTGAAAAATATCGTACGTAAAACTCTATTTACCGTGCTTGTAACGTACTAGGAAAAATCACAGGCAGATTAATTAGGTACACATCAAAAATACATAATTTTAAAATAAAATACTATTTAAATTATGTTTAAGTTTAGAAGTTGTTAATATTATAGTCAAGAAATTAATAATCGATTATGTTTATATGTTATACGAAGATGTACGAATGTTTCTGAAGTTAAACGAATAGGTTTGTATAAACAAATATATTGATGATACAAGGTTGTAATTATATACAGTTTATAACCTCAAAGCAAATATTATAACGTATATTATAGCATGCATTAGTTCTATACCATCATATTTAAAAAAAAATCACTTCACAAGAAATTATAACGATTGAAATTGTAAACATAACCATAAACATAACCCAAACTATAAACTACACTGTGTTTGTTTAAGTATTACAGATGATGGGTGAAATCAGCTGTTACATTATGAGTTACGCACGTACAGTACGATTTTTTTAACCGTGCTCTCGGCTCGACTAGCGCGCGGAGGGCTGGCGGTGTAGCGGGGAGGGATTGTAAAGGCAGTTCCACAAACGTCGAATAAACAAAAATGATTGAATAATTATTCGAACAAATTATTGAAATAAAAACTACTTGAATGAGTCATAGACTACTTGTCTCTTGTTCGAGTATTCGAATAATAATACTGTGGTGTGGTTAAGGTAAATGCCAGACACCAGGCAGGAAGTTTTCCCCGGAAACGCACACATTATACCGCTGTACCGAGCAAACCGTAAGTCAAACGGAAAAATGTTTCAAATAAAATATTTAATTTGGACCTTTATCTAAAACTTTCTCGCGAACACTTTGTCTCTGACCAACAAATAAAAAACTTTCCAGCGGTGTGAAAATTTCGTGTCATTATTAAAGTTCATTGTTGTAATATTGATTTTTAAAATATGAAATAGGTTTTGTAATATATTTTCTTTTACATCATACGAATCGTATGGTTCTTATCTGTGTATCCGTGAAAGTTTCATAATTTTACATCGCTGCTAAGTGTATTAAATGACAGTGTTATTGAAGTTCGGTTTTCACTGTTTCACGCCGCTCGGCTCAGTTTTCGTGGAGAAAACTAGAGTAGACAGAGCGATTTCTAACGTAATCATTCAGGTTAGTACAATCGTGGCCGAGGGCACGGTTAAAAAAATCGTACTGTACGTACGCTCGCTTTTATGGGAGTTGATTGTACTAGGACCAAAAAAAAATGTTTTGTACGTAAACAATGCACTGCTGTGCTGTAAAATTACAACATCAAAAGGTTCAGCTGTTTTACAACTGATAGTAGCACTGTCGCGCGTAGGTTAAATCGCGTCTAAAATATGTAGACAAATTAATTACGTAATTTAATTAATTAAACGTTCGTGTGATTCTAGTGCAGTATGATATAAAGAACTGTTCATAACTTTTACCTAAAGTGCTTTTTGGTGCTTGATAGCTTTTTCATGTGCTCAGCGTTACCTCACACATAAAACCACATCCATTTTAGGTACAAGTGATTAAATATACTATCTTTATGTAGCCTACAGCTACAGCCTATTTACAAAATCGTTACTTTACCTTTGCCATACTTAGGCTATACAGTATAGGCCCTCACCTCGCCCTCGCACAACCAAACTTCCACTACTAACGCAAATAACATTAAGGACGACATTTAATAAGCGAACAGCTGACATTCTTAGTATAATACAAAATAAAATACCTGTATAATATATCTTCCCAGAAACGGCACAAACAATTGGAAATTTATACTTAAGGGTCGGCTCAAGTAAAATAGAAAGCAACCTGCGACTCCCTATAGCGGCGGTAGTTTACGCGGATATTGCTCATCCTACATCCATTTCAAACCCGCAATCATTCAAATAGCGTTTAAAAAAATACCAAACTCTTGGGGACGAAATTCTTCATGCGAATAGCTTGGTAGTTTTTCGCTACAATTAACAGTGACGACATTAAAAAAATATTAAAAATCAATGTTTTAAATTGTTAATAAATATTAAACAAAATATTTGTCTTAGTTTTGAAAAAGCCATTTGCATGCATATTGACCATAGCTTTAAAGTGACATATCGTTTATAATTTTCCGATCAAAAATACAGGAAAAATTTGGATTTTAATTTAACATTGGTGCTAAGGAGTGTCAGCCAACATGGCCGACAGCTAGAGCCGACCCTTAAAGGGCCCGAACGGAAGGTACTCGGTCACCATCTCACAGAAACATTTGGCTCGATTATATCATAAATTAATTATTATATTAAGAACCCACACACGATCAGTAGTTTAACTGTGCAAATAAAACTGTATGAACTGTGCAGTGTGTGGGCTACTTCAGTTTTCTCCTCAGTTCTCTCAGTTTTTTCGCAGTTAAATTCGGAAGTTGTTTTTCTTTTCTCCACGGCGGTTACAATAGAAGAGTAAATAATACAGTAAAGAGCTTAAAGGGGCCCACATACGATCAGTTAAATGCGCACTTTATCACGTGTGACATGTCTGAGCGATGAACTGAGGAAACTGCGCAGTTCTGGCAGATTTTTACGCTAGCGTTTGGCCCGTGCAAGTGACTCTATTTTGCACCGATAAACTGTGCAGTTAGCTCAGTTGATCGAACAGTTTGCACAGTTTTGTCTAGTCGTTTCGAGCCACGCACGTCAGCTCTTTAATATTTACTCTTCTGTTGTCACAGCCATGGCGAAAAAATAACAACTTTTGAATTTCATTGACGAGTATACTGTAACTATACTGCATGAAAAAACTGAGAGAACTGAGAACAGAACCGAGGAGGAAACTGAAGTAGCCCACACACCACACAGTTCACACAACTGTGTAGTTTTATTTGCACAGATAAACTGGTGTGGGCCCCTCTAAGTAGACTCTCGCGCAGGCCAAAAGCATGCGTAAAAATCTGCCAAAACTGCACAGTTTCATCAGTTTATCGCTGACATGACGTTACACTTGATAAACTGTACAGTTAAACTGATCGACTGTGGGTCCCTACATATATTTTCACGAAATAATGATTCAAAACCAAAGTCCTGCATTGCAAATAAAAACAGCTATGTTTCGTGAGTATATTAAAAGTGGTAATATTTTGTTAATACGAATGGAATGATTGTACGGCCTTTATCTTGTGGTAGGCGAAGCATGTACATGTACGCATTGATAAGGTGGAAACCTAATAATTGTTCAGAAACACTCTGTTTTGCAAGGCCTAAGTCTACTGGAATATCCAGAGCTGAATATCGAGCTTTGCTAAGTTCGGCTCGGCGTAATAAAATCGACTTGCATCGGGGTAGGCTAGGGTTGGTGGGAGGGGGATGTTTGTTGTGTTGAGTGTGGAGGGGAAATACAAAATTGTCAATATCTACAGATAAGACCAACGGTTGTTTTGCATTCGTATTTTCATACATAAATTACGAATAAAAGTTACATCAACAAATTTTAATACTATTATTGATAGCCTAAAAGAACACAACAAAATGGTAGATGATTTCCAAAACATAGGCGATAAAATAAATAATGCAGCAAAAAAATTTGGAATGTTTTAAATTATATTTGAGACTTTTTTTTTAAATATTACGAAAGAACGGAAAAGCATACATTTTTCAAACAATGTTTGGTCTTAGACTTTATAATTGCATTAGGATAGTGTTGATTCACTAGGTTTAACGTTTAAACAAGAAATTTTGTTGGCTTTTCTCTGTGCTATTTTACTTCCCTTCACAATTTGTTTTATTGATGCTTAAAAGAGATGATTAGATAGATTAATGAAGAAGGGGAGTAGCGTAGCGCTCGTAAACCGAACTCCAATAACTAGGCTCGCACCCGCCTAACTATACTGGAAGTGCCAATTAATTGTATCAAACTTAAAACGACCGAGCTGACCACTGCCTTAATAATTGGTCCAATCACAGAGAAAAAAACATATAGGCTGAGAGGCCACTACCATGTTAAAAAAAAATTAAGGGCTGTAGTGGCGGCCATCTTGGATTTTAATCCCGTAAGAGCAATGTCAAATTTGAAACCATTTATTTTCTCTATTTTGTACCATAAAATTGTTTGCAGGGTGTCATTTTAACCACAATCACAATACGCATCCGTTTTACTGTTCTTTTTTGTTAATCCTGTTCATTTGTTATGTAGTTAACATTTTTTTGTAACAAGTTTGAATTTTTTCCGTACACAAAAAAAAGTTAACTGCAAGCAATTACAAAGATAGATTTATAAAATGGTTTTAAAATGAGGCAATGCCAAAGCGCTCAGAAGCAAGAAACTCCACCGGTTTGGCTTGTCCTCGCGCGGCGACGCGGTTGCTTATAGGCCTGTATTAATTTCTTTGTCAAAGATCTTTGATCAAAGGTACTCTCTTAGATCAAATTTCTTTGATGCAATATTTGATAGTGTAATATGTAATCTTTTATCAACTTATCAAATTTAAGCACACGTCAAATTTCTTTTGACAAAGGTTCTCTAAAATCACTACAACCGAGATGTAGTGATCGGCGATTCGCGAAAGAGTAGTTCAATTTGAACGATTTAGTGAACAATCGGAAGAATCGTAAATTACTTTAGAAATGAATCGATTCATGTGGAGAATAATATTAATTTAATATATCCCGAAAATATCTTTCTGACTTTTTCGACTCGATTAAGTCTTGCACATTTTGTCTCTTTCAGTTCTTCAATTCTTTCGAGTCTTTATTGTTGTTGTATTTACAGTACATACTACATACTAGCATAACGCGAGTTGATGACTCTTGCGATTCTTAATACTTATTGTAAAAGGATCGCAATGTGCGAAAGGTTCAGACTATTATTACTTTTAAGACATTTAATGAGAAATAATTTGATTTTTTTATGTACCAAAAATAAATATTTTAAAATATAATATAAATAACTAGCTGACCCGTGAGAAAATTTTGCAACTTAGGAGCACTTAACTGATTTAAAAGGGTCTGCTCCAGTAAACGAGAAAGCAACAGGAAACGCACTTCCGGTATCACTTTATCCCTATCTAAACAGTGCAATTTCTTGCAGCTGAACGCTTTGACATTGCCTCACTTTTTATAAGCCATTTTATAAGTCTATTTTTTGTAATTGAGTGTTTAAAAAAAAACTGAATGTTCTTTATAAAGTTTCGGATCCGGCTTGCAAATTATTTTTCATTATTAATTTTGTATTGTGTTAGGAAAAAAATTCAAACTTTGTACTTATTAAATGTCAGTTACTTGACAAATGAAAGAAATTTAAAAAAATGTAAATTGCAAGAAGAATGCGTATTGTGACTGTGCTTAAAATGAGACCTTGCAAACAATTTTATGGTAAAAAGTAAACGAAATAAATGGTTTGAAATTTAACATTGCTCTTATGGGATAAAAATCAATTTTATTTTTACTAGAGCAGACCCTTAATACGCCGATTTAATTCAGTTATACGCTGATTTAATTCAGTTAGTTACGTTTACTTATTTACGTTGGTTTATAATCAACAGTGTATAACGATTTATAACGCTTTACGTTGATTTAATTTTATTGATTTGCGTGATAGATTACATATAGAATGTAAACCATCTAACTAACAGCTGTCACGTTAGTTAAACAGATTGTTAATAGATGGCGCCTTTCATTAGGAACCATATGAAGTATACTATACAAGTTTTTTAATCATTTTTTTGTAACGAAACCATAAGTTTTAAGCTGTTTTTCTATTTTTCGTCAATAGTGGGGAACATGGTAGATTTAAAATGATGCTTGAAAAATCAAAATCAATTTTGATGAAGAATTAAGGGAGATATTGCTTAGCGACAAAAAAAAAAACACCCTTGAGAAATAATATATAAGGATTCCTTAGCAATAATAATAAATTTATAAAGAAATACTTACGATTACAATACTTTCTCAATATAAGGCCTAAAAAATTTGATGCGTTTAAGAATAAAATTAAAGTTAAACCAAAAGTAAACACAACAATTAATTAAACTTATTATTTACAGAAATAATAATCTAGTTTTAGATAGCCTACTTCAATTACAAATATCTCACTATATTAACTTTTGGAAAAAATTATACAAAAATTATTTTTGTAGGTTAATCAATTAGAAAAAAAGATAAATAGACAAATTAATTACTATAAATAAGAATTCTTAACACAACAACTATAATTAAGAATTGTTAGGTATTTAAGTAATTAGTACCTGGGGGACCGAGTATTACTCGGTACTTTTTTTTTAAAGGTTAGAAATGAAAAAAAATTGTATAATTGGATACACTTCAGAAATACATCATGTAAAAAAAATACTATTTAAAAACAACAGACTTTATTTATGCCTACGTAACTATTGCTGCTGGTAATTTTTAACTCGGTAAATTTGTACAACTATAAGGATTATAAATAAAACTGTAGGCCTATTTGTAAAAAAATGTACTATTTACTACTACGCTGGGTTTTGTAGTATTACAGATGAGTGGTGAAATCAGCTGTTATATTATACAATGTATAAATAAATAAACTTAATTAACTGAACTAAATCAAAATATTAAAATCAGGTAAGTACTGTTTTGTAGGCCTACTCATATATATAACTCGCGAAATATTAGCACGGGTCAGCTGATTTCAAGCTTAAAACAATTCTAACCTTTAAGACAAATTATTTATGTTTAATACTTACAAAATAAATTTAAACGAGCAAATTAAATGGAAACATTTATAGGAGACAGCTGATGGAAATATTATAGGAAACAGCTGATGTTTGTCATATGTATCCTATTGATTTTAAATTACATAACCCCAATGTTAAAAATTTTCAATTTTCAAATGAGTTTTTCAGAAAAATACGAGTTTTCCTGAGGTAGTGGTTTTCACCAATCGATTTTTTAGTCCCAAAAGCCTCTAATCCCAAACTTTCAGCAAAGTCCTTCCGCTGGATCTCGAGATTGCTCGTACAAACACACAAACACACAAACAAACCAACAAACAAACAGACATTGCTCGTATTAGAGTATAGGATAACTTCTTTTTATATTCTTGAAAAAGTAAGTTAAAATTCTGTTTTTAAAGTCACTTGAAAAGAACAGCGGTTGTGGAATTGAAGCAACAGTCGATTCCACGGATACTAGTATCCGTGGTCGATTCTAATGGCCAGTTTGTCTCTCGTCAGTAAAACCAGACGTGACATGATGCAAACGAACGAAATGAAACGACTAGGTAGCCGATTCTTTTAAACGAGTTGATTCAAAAGATTGAATTAATCTAAAAGAATGATTTTACTCATCACTACTGACGGGTGTTGCAAAGTTACTGTAAAGGTGAAAGGGAAGGTAGTCGTTTATTAGCGAATTTCCATAGGGAAAATGAGCTATTGCAGTGGCCCTTATGGTAACTCCCAAGGTCGGGAGTAGCAAATGAGCACCGATCATGGTCCCCAGGACACGTTTTGGGGTGTCATTAAAAATCATATATACATATATGTGAGGGTGAGTGTGTGTGTGTGTGTGTGTGTTCGCACTCTAGCGGCCGCATTTTAAGTTCGATTTGGTTCAAATTTGGTACACATGTTGGTTGTCTACGTCACTCGGACGAGTTCGTTAGCAAAAAAAATCCAACAATCGGAAGCACGTTTTTTTGACCGGAAGTAACTATTTTTTGAGATTTTTTCTACGAGAATGAAATTGTATTCGAGTTTTTTCTACAAATATAAATGTAGGATGTTATTCTGCACATTTTGTTTTTTGTGCGCAACCTCGCTCATTTTGTTTTTTTTTTATAGCTCGCTTGTTTCCCCCAAAATCGATCAAAACGTAAAATACCATAGAAGTACTTGGTTCAAAGCCATGTGGTGAAGATACACCCAATACGGGGTTGGCGTGCGAAGCACGCAAGGCTTTGTGTATTGAAGATATTCGCAATACGGGGGTTGGCGTGCGAAGCACGCAATGCTTTGTGTATTGCAGATACTCCCAAAATGCGGAATGGCGTGCGAACCATTTTGCAGCTATTCAAAACCGTCGTGAATAGATCTATTTCCCAAATTGTTGGTTGAAACCCTAAAACATAGGCCTATAAACTTAATTTTGGAAATTTGCTCAACTCAGGGTGCGTTCACGAAGAAAGCTGGTTGCAAGTTACTTTTTTCTAGGCGCTTGCTCCCAGCGATTGCAAGCGCTTGTGAATAGTTTTGGGTGTTCACGACAAAAGCTTGCAACTTGCATGCCGAGAATGTCTTCCTCAAGTGATGAAGAATTATTTTTGCTTGAAAATGTAGATTTGAAAGTGCGCCGAAAGAGAATCGTAATACATGAAATTAGCCGCGGAAGAGGAAGATTTGGTGAATACCACCAGCTGTTTCGTCCATTAAAATTGGACAACGTAATGTTTTTTCTTATATGAGAATGGAGTTGACCACATTCAATTATATCCTCAAGAAAATTGAAATTGAAATCCGTTTGT
>JAGFPH010005305.1:6795-27323 GCA_018207615.1 Philaenus spumarius
TGAAATGTTGTTCCTGGGCTATTGCCTTTGAAAATGATTATGAAGCAGTAAGGTGTTTTAGGGAAAGGTGCCCAGGTGTAGTTCCACCGTCAAGAAAATCTATTCGTAAGTGGAAGACTATCCTACTAGAAACGGGGTCAATACAAAAAAAAATACCATAGATCCTCCAACATAGAAAATGAAGAAATCGTATGTGTTGCTTTCATGGAATCTTTCATGGAATGCTTCATGGACTGGCCCCCAAGGTCTCCCGACTTCACTGTTTGTGACTTTCTTCTGTGGGGCTTTTTGAAGGAGAAGGTTTATTGTCATAACATTGCGACAGACGATGAACTAATGAGGTTGATCGAAGAGGAACTGTTGTTGATACCTCGAGAGTTGTTCAGCAAAGCGTATGACTGTTTTCTATTTCGTTGTCATCAGTGCATTGCGATCGATGGACATCAGTTTGAATATGGTTTATGGATCAAATAGATTTAATTTATTTATGAGTTACTTATATCTTTAATTCCCTAACGTTGTTTAGTGCTTAGTAACATCGTTAAAATTCAATAATTATGTTGTAACACTTAAGCAAATAAAACTATTTTAACGAAAAGGTACTATTTCTTTGATATCCCGCCATTTTGTCCTAATATGTCAGAATTAACTGATACTCAGGTGTATTTCTTTTACATATGTGTATGTTAGGACTGTTGAGTTTCAGGTTTGTAGAGTGTTCGGTGCATCTAATATATTAATTTAAAAATAGGGACCTCTTCGTGGGACACCCGGTATACTACTACACTGGATTCCACGTTCACCGCGCAGTATGGAGCGTCCATAAGCCATGTTAAGGGTCGGCTCTAGCTGTCGGCCATGTTGGCTGACACTCCATAAGACCAATGTTAAATTAAAATCCAAATTTTTCCTTTATTTTTGATCAAAAAATTATAAACGATATGTCATTTTAAAGCTATGGTCAATATGCTTGCAAATGGCTTTTTCAAAACTAAGAAAAATGTTTTGTTTAATATTTATTAACAATTTAAAACATTGATTTTTAATATTTTTTATGTTGTCACTATTAATTATAGCGAAAAACTACCAAGCCATTCGCCTAAAAAATTTCGTCCCCAAGATTTTGGTATTTTTTTAAAAACGCTATTTGAACAATTGCGGGTTTTAAATGGATTTATGCCGATCAATGTCCGTGTAACCTACCGCCGCTATAGGGTGATTTTAAATATTTTTTACGTTGTAACTATTAATTATAGCGAAAAATTACCAAGCCATTTGGATAAAGAATTTTGTCCCCAACAGTTTGGTATTTAAAAAAAAATCGCTATTTGAATAATTGCGGGTTTTAAATGGATTTAGGATGAGCAATATCCGCGTAACCTACCGCCACTATATGGAGTCGCAGGTTGCTTTCTGTTTTACTAGAGTCGACCCTTAATCAAATGACAGTTTCACCGGTACTAGCCGTAAAAAAAGCCAATCTACTTTAGCGCCTTACGAGGGTCGCGAGGAAAGTTGATGCAACCCGCATGACAATAAACGTGATGTTTTCAGTTTTGGTAATATAATGACTCTCTCCCATAATACCTCTACTGCACGGTGAACGTGGAATCCAGTGTAGGTTGGGTTCACCAAATGAAACGCATTATATTTGCTTATGCTACGACTGCGTGCTCTTGTTAAGAAGGTGAGTTCAAGACTGGCTTGTGAATATGTAACCAGGTAAGGCGTCAGTTAGGGCTGGCGGGAAAAGGTACTGGTTTGCAGCCAATAGCGTTTATTAATATCTCGGATGACATATCGTACGATATGACGTCACAGATCATACGATATCACGCGATCTCCCACTCTTATACAATTGCATACATCACACCTTTATTGCGGCTTTTTTGGCGCTTTGGATTGTGTGATTTAGCTTAATGATGTGTCGGGCAAAGCTTGACTTTTGATGTAATGTTGAAGCCTTGGAGGATGTATTCTCGAAATCATGTGGATAAAGAACGTCCGATTTAAGTTTGTATTTTCTGGTCAAATAAAAAATAAATGTTTCGTTTTACATTTTTTGTTGAAGGATTGTTCTTTCAACCTTTTTTATGTTCTATACGTGAGTGTTATGTTGTTTTGTTCCCACTCTATTTTTATGGTGTAGTTTAACATGTGTTCGTATTCTATAGTTGTACGTAGATCTATTTTTGGGTTTCAGTGTTTGCAGTTATATTCTGTTTGGGTAGGCTATATTGTTCTTTCTAGTCAAATTGTCTATCATGATGGTTTGAAATAGAAATGTGTTTGATTATGTATGTCAAACTTCCTTCGTAGTTAAACATTATGCTTATAGCCACCAGGATTGCAGATTATGAATAAAGTTATGTAATTAATATAAAATAATTACCTTTTATTTTATTTCCGTCTTAACAATCCTTATTTATCTCTTGATTACCGGTTTCGGTGAAACAACGTCAGATCATTACAAAAATGTAGCTATTCATTTTTTCACAATCTAAGCGTAAAATATTTTTTTACTCGTCAACATATAATAAAGTACACATTATTAAAAACTTTTTCACACATGACACACACGGACACAATCAAACTTTGAAACGTAAAAAACAATATTAAATCCAAATATCAAGTCGATGTTCAATCTGGACTCCAACTGATTGTTGGTTGTTCAATGTTTTTTTTAGGTCTGTTCGGATTTGTTTGTTGGTGGAGGGGGATGATTGTATTAAATTTTTAGTAGATGAATAGTTTAATTTGACATTCAAAATACATTCCGGATGTAATTTGTGACATCTGTATATTTTGAATTCCTCTAAAGTATTTTAAAGGTGTCCCTTTTTGCACTTGTGTAATACTTCCATGTTTAGGCCAATTGACTTGTATGTGTGGTCACAATCTATAAGGTGTTCTGCAAAACTTGATTTCTGTTTAATGGTCTTCTTAGGCATATGTTCCTCAAACCTTTCGGAAAATGTTCGACCCGTCTGTCCGATGTAATATTTTGGACAGTCAGTGCATCTTATTTTATAAACCCCTTCCTTCGTAGGTTGGACTTCCTTCGTATGTCATTGTATCCATCTTCAGGAAGTAAATTTGTTTACTCTCGTCTATTCACATATCGTATCTTTCTTATTAATATTTTGAATACTTAGTGTGTTACTGGTGAAGTTGTTGTGCCTCAGATACAGGCACAAGTTCCTTGCCAATATATTTGAAATGTATTGGTATATGTGTATACCGAAATAAATTAAACCGACTGATTGATTGGACTAGACTCGAACCTGCACAAATGTGCAGAACATCCAACTGTAGCAAACTGAATGAGCGTGTTTAGCGACACACTGCTCCCCTTCCTTTATACAAACTCTAACAGCTTTACTGTTAATTGACTACCATCTAAACGAGTGCAAGAGTGATGTGGATTTGAGTTGAAAATAAAACTTTCGGCAAAACGTTTACGACAGGTTTACCACAAAAATAAAGTAAATAACAAATTAAATCCCACTTGTTATCTACAGTCAGCCAACGTAACATGCAAGGACCTGACAGGTTGTGTTCGTGTCAGTAAGGGTAAACTCGTCAAACACACAAGGGGAAACGATACAAACAATGGCATTGTTGCGGAGAAGGGCAATCTAGGTGGCTGTGACAACAGTGTAACAGTCTTTTATTGCTGAACGCGCGAGAAAACTCGGGAAATTGATAAACTTTATTTATTCCCGAACTTTGAAATTCGGTAGGTTCTGTGGGAAATTTGAGATTCTAAATCAAATGAAAATGTATTGCTCTTTATAAATATACAGATACATATTAATGGACAGTTATTAAATGAAGAAATACAGATTAAAAACTAACAAAGTATTACATTAAATAGTGCATTAAGTGTTTCATTAACAAAATAAAATATTAAATTATCTTGTCAACGCTTATATAAAAATCTTGTCTATATCTGAAATACAACACACATATACAAACATAAATAAACAAATTATAATTTTAAAATTACGAAAGTTATTAAATCCCACAAATAATACGAAATACTTTATAACATTACTTGTCCCGTGCGAATATTTCGCTAGTTATTAGTAAACCTACACTTAAATGAAGCAATACGTCGATTTAATTCAGTTAATTACGTTTATTTATTTACGTCGGTTTATAAATACCAGTTTATAAAAACATATAACGCTTTACGTTGATTTAATTTGATTGATTTGCGTGATAGATTACACTTGCATTTAGAATGTAAACAATCTAACTAACAGCTGTTATGCTAGTTAAACAGATTGTTAATAGGGATAGAAATAACCAATTGTTAAAAATTTCACAAAAATAATTTATTACTGAGCAACATATGTTTCACCGTTAGGCATCATCAGGCTACTAAATTGAAATACAGCAAGTATCTTAAAACTAACATACAAACAAAAATAGAAGGAGTGGGAGTGACAATGGAAATGACCAGGGAGGGCAATGGAATGTGGCCTAGGTAAACACTGCAAGGGTAAGGTGTGGTTACATAATGGGTTTTAACAAGGGGGATGGATTGAGAAAAATTTGGTCATTTAAGTTATAAGTATGATTTTTAAAAACAGATCTATTAATTTCCAGACATTCTAGGTTAGATTGTTAATAGACGGCGCCTTTCATTAGGAATCATAAGAACTTTCATAGGAAAGTTTTTAAATCAATTTGTTTAACGAAAACATTAATTTTAAGCTATTTGTCTATTTTTCGTCAATAGCGGGGAACATAAGCTTTAAAATGATAATATATTAATAATAATATTAAATATTACCTTTTATTGGTCCGTCTTGTGACATTTTTGGTCGTTCGAATGTTACGACGCGTTTCGGGACCGCAATACCATTGTCAAGTACACTTACACAATAAAACACACAACACAAGTTTAAAAACACACAAAAACACCACAGTTACAACACTTTTAAAAACGTTTTAAAAAACTTTATTGTGCCGGACAATTATTCGGCGTGTAAGTCGTATAATTGGACCCATGGTACAATGTCGTAAACTGTCAAACGAAATGTAGCAATTAGAAAACCGATTTAAAATAGCCTAGGGCTGTGTCATATAAACTATTACCTTTAAAATCCACCTGATCGTTTAATAAGTTAGACGGATTGTTATTAAACTCCTTATAAATTTCGAATTGTTCTAAAGCGTTCAAAAGTCTACTTTTTTTGCAAATTTGAAGTGGAACCAGATTTTTGTCGAAATTAGTGTATGAATGATTATTACACGCCGAATAATTGTCCGGCACAATTAAGTTTTTTTTAAAAGTTTTTAAAAGTGTTGTAACTGGTGTTTTTGTGTGTTTCTTGAACTTGTGTTATGTGTTTTATTGTGTAAGTGTACTTGACAATGGGATTGCGGTCCCGAAACGCGTCGTAACATTCGAACGACCAAAAATGTCACAAGACGGACCAATAAAAGGTAATATTTAATATTATCTATATATATAAAATTCAATGTATGTCCGTCTGTTTGTACGTTTGTCTGTTTGTACGTTTGTCTGTTTGTATGCTTGTCCTTTATGCGTTACCAAACCGTCCATCCGATTGCTTTGAAATTTTGCATAGTAACACAGGTTAACCCTGGGAAGGTTTTAGGCCATTTACCGAAGTCCTAGGACATTAGGGCTACGCCCCAGTGGCCCTCAAAGTTTCAATGTTAATCTTATGGAAGGTCAATCTTAAGGAGGAAGAAGAAAGATTTCTTTTGATTTTATCAGGGGCACAAAAAACAGCTGTTCGAATGAAAAGCTTAAAACAGCTGATTTTGATCAACAACTGATTTGGATCAAAAACTGAATATAATTTTAGGTTAGGCCTACAATGAACTAAAACACTAATTATTGGGCTAATTATTTAAGATATATAAAAGCCAAATACCATTCACTGACTGAACACTTAAAAAGAATACAATTACGTTAAAAATACTGAAAATACCAACCACCACGGGTAACGCCGTACGGGTCAGCTAGTTATTAATATATTATCCTATACATCATTCAAAGTGACTTGGAATCCAAGAATCATGCAACTAAAATTTAAAATGATGTTTGAATCATTAATTTTGATGAAGAATTAAGGGAGATATCGCTTAGCGAAAAAAAACACATTTGAGAAATAATAATATATACGGTATGAAGGAAAAGTATTACATTAAATAGTGCATTAGTGTTACATTAACAAAATAAAATATTAACTTATCTTATCAAAGCGTAAAATCTTGTTTATGTCTAAAATACAACACACACATATAAAAACATACATAAGCAATTTACAATTTAAAAATTACAAAAGTCATTAAATCCCACAAATAATACAAAATACTTTTAACCAAATATAACGTTATTTTAAAATGAACGCATAATAATTTTCACAATTTTCGTCAACTTAAATTACAATAGTTATAACTATAATAAATAAAACTTAAAAAAACTGAGGACTTTAATAACATTATCTACCCTTACGAATAAACTGCAGACGAAACTAAATAAAACAAGTAATTAATAAGTAAAAAAACTACAAGACATAATTTTCTACCCATTGTTATATAGATCGTTATTATTATGGAGGTTGTTACAAACATCCTTTGAAAATTTAATTCTGTTACTAAGGGCCAGGATACTATTGATACATGCACGCTTCTCTCATGTTTCTGTCAAGACATTCGCCAATCCTTTCTATTTAAATAAGCTTCTAATTCCGTAATGGACAAAGTCACTTGTAGATTGTGGTAGTACTGGACACACGGCTGCGAAACGAAACAACGATCCAATCTCTTGCAAATTGCACAGTGAACACTGAAACTGAGCGTGGTAGGGAAATTGGTCTGGATCAGGCGAACAGTGAAAAACACTCTACACGCTTGTGCAGTGCTTTTTGAGAATTTTCTCTAACCACGGTAGCATGAGTTGGCCTGATTTAGACGAACATTGAAATGGTCTCCCTTTTCCCCGACTTCAATCGGCATCGGCATTTGAGAAGGAATAGAGAGAGAGAATAGCATACGTCATAGACAGTCAACAGTGTATTGTGTTAATACGTAGCATAGGGAACCAGTAGATACTTGAGTACTAAACTGTACATTAACTGAACACGTTTTAATATTTATTTAATTTTTGTTGAAATATTAAAGCTAATGGACGAAATCAGCTGTTATATGTTTGAATCGTTTTTCAGTAGTTTTGGTTTATTTCGCTCTTAAGGTACGTTTACACTGGGACACATGTATGAGGACTTGTATGAGATACAAGTCAAATGGACAAATCACTGATACAAAAGCTCATACATTTTGTATGAGCATCGTTATTTCCTGATACAATTTGTATGAGAAAAAATTAACAGATACTTTGACTTGTATGAAGTTAACTTTTACGCGCCATAAGAAAAATCAACATCAAGTTTGTTTGCATTCACAAATTTTAAGATTTTTAACGTCCAAAGTTTTGAGGTTATATTAATAGTGCTAGAATTTTGTTACCTTTTGTTTTAGTTATTAAAATAATTGAAAAGTATGTCTAACTGGACCAAAGAAAGTACATTGTTATTAACAGAAAAAATATGTTCGACTAAAATTTGGGACGTGAAATCTAAAGAACATAAAGATTCAAATAAACAAAATGATATTTTATCAAATATTGCATCTCATTTCAATACCTCGGTTTCTGAAGTGGAAAATAAATGGCACAATATAAAAAGTCAGTACAGCCAAGAATTGATAAAAGGAACTGTAATATATAATGTAACCTATTTACTATCATTTATTATACTGCCAAGCTATTGCTCCTCGAGTGCTACAGAAAAATTCTGCAAACTCCTGCCGACTGTCAAGTCTTCTGTTTGGCGGAGCTTTTGTTATCTGTAGAGATTGTAGTTCAATATTAGAGTCTGTTCTCCATCTTCCTGGCGTAATATTTCCCTCACTATCTTCTTATCAAATGCCATTAGGGGTGTACAATTATGAATTTCTGTTTCTTAAATAGTTGTGTAGATACCCAGCTGCCAATGTAATATTCATAGCTTTTTCAGGAGATACCATCATAGTAGTACGTAGAACCCGAAAAACTGAACTTAAAATGCCAAAAGCATTTTCAATTATTCGACGGGCTCTACATATTCGGAAGTTGAATATTCTTTGCCATGAATTCTTGGGATAATGTCCTGGAAACGGTTTGATAATGTTTTCTTCCAAGAAAAAAGCATCATCAGCAAGAAATACATATGGTGTTGGTAGTGTCCTTCCAATTAATGGCGTGTCTTTTTTCATTATTAATGGTGCAACCTTAGTTAACAAGTATTCCAAGTCTGCAGTATTCATCCTGCAATAATTATTAAATTCAGAACCATCTTCTAATGTGAGTTCTTTAACTAGCATGTTGTATGCACCATGTGTTACCCCTTTTCGTAAAAATTCACGTTGCCACCACCTACGATTTATTTTTTTAGATTTATTTAAAATTAGAGCACACGTGGATAAATACATAAAACTTTCCTCATCAAAAGACATGTTAAACCAAAGTATATACTTGTATCAATAATGATTTTGTAACTAAATTAAAAATTCACCATTGATTTGTATATGCAGTGTAAACGCAGACGTTAGTTTTTTGTTGTATTTGACATGTATGAGGACTTGTATGCTCATACAAAATTTGTCTGATCAAACTTGTATCTCATACAAGTCCTCATACATGTGTCCCAGTGTAAACGTACCTTTAGAAGAATATGTATGTATGCAAGCATATGTTTGTATATGTGTATGTATTTATGAGTTCGCACTTAAACAGCCGCATTTTAAGTCCGATTTAATACTCACGTTGGTTTTATAAGTTCGTCGTTTGCCAAAAAAATCAAACATCAAGGCCCCCTTCACACCGAAGATTCAAGACGCAAGATGCATGCATTCAGGATCAGGATGCATGCATCTTAAACACGAGACTATGTAATGGAACGAGAGGTTTCACACCGAACATCCAAGTGCGCCTAGCATCCTGGATGCAAGACGCACTTGCCCCTTGAGAACGGAGATTTCAGCGTGCATCTTTGTTGTGCTGGTAGCATACTCGCCCCTCCCTTGGAGATATGTGTTCATACCGTTGTACGTTTTCTTGACTCGCACAGTTTCTTTTCAGTTTCACTTCAGACTTTCAATTGAGAAGTTGTGTTCCAAGTACGAAACTTTCATCCACCCTTCACACGGATAACTTCAACGTGACCTTTGTTAAAGCAGTTCAATATACGATACTACAAGTAAAGAGTACTCAAAGAGGGATGACAAAGAGAAATCATGGAAGGCCCTGGCACAAAAATTCGAATCAAACGATTATTTCTTTGTCTTCTTCTGACTGCGGAAGCCAGAATTATAATTTCGTCGTCGGAAAAGTCGGATGATTGATTATTCATCCTTCGAACACAAGTACTAAACTAAACAGACATATTGGCTATAAACAGATGCAAGTGGCACGTGCATATTTGGTGTGAAAGCCCTTTCATCAAGTTGCAAGAAGCACATGCATCCTGCATCCTGCATCCACGATGAATGTATCTTGCTTCTTGCATCTTCGGTGTGAAAGGATCCCAAAGCGTATGTACGTTTTTTTAGATTTTTCGTATTAGAACTAGTAATTCTATGAACAGTAGACCTCGCTCGTTGAAATAACAAATGTGGTTTTGAGCTTAGGTTAAAAATAGTGTGCCAGTAAGGAAGTGTGCTAAAGACTTTCTTTTAGGGGGCATTGTGTTTTATTTAGGTTAATACATAAGGTAACTACAAATATCGCGTTATTGAGGGAAAACATAGAATTAAATATTTACATACTTAAATAACTAAAACTTAACAATGTATTTACAGTTCCATATCATATTCCAATATTAGAAGTAATGAAAACAAACGATGTTAAAGCGTCGTGATAGTGATCTCATCCCATGTACCAACACGTCCCACGCTGTCCAATGGTCATTTTTTGTATGCCCTTTATCGCCGCGAGGTTTCATTTGTTTCATCTCATTTTGTAATTCAAGTAAAGCTGAGACAAATACTTTTATAAAATAATAATTTACAATTATACAGTTCAATTCTTCTTTGATTTATCCTCTACACATTCTTATAATAATATGTCATTTTTGGGCAAAGGATATATTCCTAAATTACTATTCAAAATGAGCCTAATTTTGTTAGCAGTCTTGTAGTAGGAACATAAAAACTGGTGTTTTCAAAATAATAAATTTGAAATTGTTAAATATGTGTATACAGTTCTATTTAGAATTAAATTACGAAACGTTTTTACATTTATGAAAAAAATACAAAATTGTTTACTACTTTTTATGTAGGCCTAAACTTGATCTTTTTCCTTTTGTCACTTAACATGCTTGTTTCTTGAGCTAACAACTTTGTTAATTTTACTTTTCAATCCTTTTTATACTGGCATATAATATATAATAATCCCCCAAACTAAAACTAGCTCTCCTAATATAAAGGACATTAACAATTTTATAAACAAAATTTCAGCTTTTCACTAATTATATCCAATAAGGCCTATTTTTTCCCTTTATTGGCTTAGCTAAAAGAAATCATATTGTGTGTTTATCACTGTAATAATAAATACCAGAAAATAAATAAATAATGAAAAAATAAAATAAATGTTTACGTCTATTTAACCATTGTAATACCTATAATTAGACCAGCTATACAAATAAAAGTCCAAACAATAGGCCTCTACTGCAGATTGACCGCTGATATGCCAACGGGCTGATCCGGCCCTCGAGGACTCGTACGCTCCGCGCCGCACCATCTCCCTTTGCCAGGCCGATTAATTCAACTGTCTGCACTTAACATTTATAAAACTTATATCAATATAATGATTGCAAAATACCCTAAAAGTTTTATTTGTGCCATTTTTTCATAACTTGTCTCATATTAATAAAAAATAGCTAAACACGTAATTATTGTAATAGAAAAGTTAAAATTTTAAAATTAAATTTAAAAATACACGGTGAATAATTGTTTTATAGCTTAAACGCAAAGCACATTTTTGATAGAGAATATAATAAGGATTACAATGACGAAATAAAAATTACTCTATCGCTTTTTATCTCTTAGATATTGACAAAATAAAAAATCTTTCAAAAGTGAACTTTAAACCGTGGGCCGCACTGCAAGTGGGTAGTTGCTAGGTTGGATGGTGGTGGGTAGCGGTAGGAGGGTAGAGGTTGGATATATATCGGCCGCACTGTGGGATATATTTAATTCCATTCACGGAACACGGATGGCCAGTCTGTTACTAGTTTCAGAGTAAAAATGTCACTCTCCAGAAAATTACTTTTAAGTGAATGTAGTCCTTATGTACGGAATGAAATCGTGTCTCATGTGAGGTCTATGTGGGTGAATTAGTATTATACTTATAGAGAGTGTGATGGTGAATTTTTGCGTGTTTATAAAAAAATAAGAAGTTATCCTGATCAGTTTTATATGTATGCAAGGATGAGTATCGGGTATCGAGTGCCCACAAGCTATTAAGTATTTTGGAATTTTTCCTTAATTTGTCTGTTGGATCCCAGATAGCTTTACGTTTAAAAATTGCTGCTATAAGTAGTTCTTCCATTATTAAAGTTGACAACAACAAAAAAACACACAATTAATAACTCAAAACAGAACAAACACCAGCTTGTTACGTCATTGGAGGGTAGATGGAATTAACTAACTGGACTGTTTACCTAGCTACACGCCAGGCGACACGCTACCATCCACCCATCCGATGGAGGGGACAATGCGGCCGACTACATTTCAAAGCACGCTGCTAATATTTGCCTGGCGGGTCGCTTGGATGGTCGCTACCATCTACCCGCTAGGTAACCGTCCAGCAGTGCGGCCTTAGCCTAAGGGGGTAGGGGGGGAAGCAAGAGGGGGAGGAGCGGGGACTTTTGTGTAAATACTCCTCTTATACTATTGTAACATCTGAAAAATTTCAGCTTTTCACTAATTACTTCCCACTAAGGCCTATTTCTTCCCTTTATTGACTGGGCTATTAGCTCTGTCAAAAACTTTTTTTTAAATTTTAATAAAATTTTTAAAAATATAGAAAATTATTCTGCACGTTTCTTACATAATTGCCCGTCTGGCAGCCCCAAAATCGATCAAAACGTAAAATACTATACAAAAACCTGGTTCAAATCCACGTGGGGGATTTTACCATGGGGGCAGCTTCTGAGGATGCAATCTCACAGCGAGTTTGTCCACTGCGAGCGAAGTAAAACAGTTCTTAGTCCGAAGCTGCAAGTTTGAGGTGCAATCTCGCAAAGCACGAACATGAACGAAGGAGCTCGTGAGTCGGGCCTGGAGGCGGAGTTGCAAACAAATCCTACTAATATATTCAGCGCCTTCGTGAGTAGACCAATTTCCCAAATAGTTGGTTGAAACTCCAAAATATGTAAACTAAATTTTGGAAATTTCACTCAACGCACGTCAGTGGTTCAGGTAATGTGTTCAGGTAAATGCGCTGATGTAATTAAGCAGTTAAAATTATTGGGATTGTTGGAAGTACTTGATTTGGAAGTTATCTCTTCAATAGAAAGCATCAAATATACAACTTTTATAATTTAAACTTCTAAATGTGCCTTTAAGTAACAACACAAACATGAATTATAAAACAATTTTAAAGAGCAATTTTTAGTTAACAATTGTGCATAAGAAATATACCTACAATAAAAGGACAATACGAGGTTAACACACTTTAACAATGCCAATGCGGTTGCTAGGCAACGACTTACACTCGCGTGGATTCATGTCCCTTCACGACATGAAGTATATGATGACATGTAATTAAGTACAATTACGCAATAAAATAATAAATTTTCTGTTTGTACGTCCAAATGTGAATGACATCACGCCAGGGCTATAGTATTCTATAGCCCTGACATCACGCTACCTCCAGGAAGGCAGAGTTTTATTATTTATAAACTAATTTGTTCCGTTCACCTGTTCCCATAGGGGAGAAACGTTTCGTACGTTATAGTATATGTAGACTTGAAACAATGGTGTGTAATGGGAATTTATTTGTGTTATCCAGTTAAATCCAATCTTTTCATTTTTGTTTTGTGCTCGTTATTAGACTATGCGTCCAGTGTGAGATTACTCCAGTGTCATTTTTGAGTCTCTTGAGGTTTTTTGAGAAATCTATCTCATCAATCTGATTTTTAACCCTAGAACTGTTATGCAGAAATACCTCATTCAATTGTCGTTTTTAAAACTTGCACATATTGTAATTTAAAAATCTAAAGAATGTATTCCATTTAATTAAAGTATACCTTATTATATATTTTCTTGTTCAGTGATGTACAGAGAACATATGTAGACCAAATATTTTTGAAAATTTTTCTCCATTTTGTTTTTTGAGTTCAAAACGTGATTTGTTTTGTAAATAAAAGATTCAAAAGCAGGGCTTTTGGGAAATTACAAGAAAAATTTGATAATAAAACGAAAATGTAAAAAACGTCATTTGGATAAAGCTATATACAAATGTTTTCAGCTTAAAAAATGTTTTATTGGAGAAAATTGTAAAAGCGAGCAATTTCAAAAAATACTTATATACAGGGTGTTTCTTAAATAGGACGCCAAACTTCTGGAGTGGGTTCTTTACATGAAAATAAATAAAAAATAAAATAACAAAGTTCCTTATGCTGTTATTATCTTTAACTTACCTATATCATTCATTCGATTATTTTGAATGTTACACCATCCAATATTGAGTCAAAAGGGCTACAAAAAAAATGTTTTGACATTTTTTGTTTAAATGTACGTGTTTTAAGTAATTTAAATTTGAAATTTTCAAATAGCCGCCATTTTGAAACGCATGATTGGACATAATCGCTTATTTTTCTTTTTTTTTGTTAGGTTAAACTTCTTGCCAAGTCAATAATTTCTCTAGATATAAATTACCGGTATTTTGTAAAAATTAAAATGTCAACTATCTGGAAAATAAAGCGTTTTAGGACACATGTTTTCAGGAACTTTTTTATTTATTTTCATGTAAGGAACCCACTCCTAGAAGGTTGGCGTCATATTAAAGAAACGCCCTATACATATTAAAACATGCATACACAACCCAAAATAAACACGACGCACTTAATAAAGACACATTGTAACTGAAAATCATCTAGGCTACTATTGTCATAGATTCGAAACTTTGTATGTTGTTTGCGTGATTAGTATAAGCCATAGAGTAATGAACTATATACCAAACTAGGGGCTCTGCCCCTGGACGCTTCGCGTCCCAACCCCACCTCGGCCTTCGACCTCAATGGCTGCTTCGCTTCGCTCGCAGTTGGAAAATTCGCTAAAGAATCTCGTTAATCTTTGGCTCGTTTGTACATAGGTGACCGAGCATAAATCAGCTGTTTTATTTGGCAGGGGACTCAAACTCGTTAAACATTATCTCCATAACATTAACATGGGAAATTTGAAGGATTGTGTGCCGGAGCTCCTTCTCGGGTGAATAGCGGCTGAACGGATGATTGGATCTTAAATTTGATGCAAAATCGTTAGTTTGAAATTAAATTTTCTACAACTTTTGTATTTAACATTTCTTTCTATCTCTTACCGTTTTCTTACTAAATGCGCTCAAAGGGGGAAAATGAAGAAATTGAAAAAATCGAAAGAATCTTTCCCGCCCAAAAGGTGCTTCCAAAATTAAAAAGTGCTAAATTCTGGCAATTTTCCCAAACGTTTCTCGTCGAGAGCTTTAATTCAAGTATGAGGTCGAGGGGGGTACAATTACGGGAAGTGCCTAATAATTAATGTCAGTGAATCGGTGAAATCGTCTAGCTTTAAGGACTTTGGGCGGAGCCTCCCTTCTTGGACGAATAGTGGCTAAATGGATGATTGGATCTTGAATCTGACGAAAATTATCTACTTTGAAATTTAATTTTCTACAACTTTTGTATTTAACATTTTTTGCTATCTCTTACCGTTTTCTTACAAAACGCGCTCAAAGTGAAAAAATGAAAAAATTGAAAAAAATTTCCCGCCCAAAAGGTGCTTCCAAAATTTAAAAATGTTACCTTCTGGCAATTTTCCCAAAAGTTTCTCGTCGAGAGCTTTAATTCAAGTATAAGGTTGATGGGGGTCCGATTACGGGAAGTGCCTAATAATTAATGTCAATGAATCAGTGTTACCGTCTTGCTTTATATAAGTAGATTCAAGTATAAGGTTGATGGGGGTCCGATTACGGGAAGTGCCTAATAATTAATGTCAATGAATCAGTGTTACCGTCTAGCTTTATATAAGTAGATGTTTGGTTGGAGCGTCACGAGTAAGCTGATATTACATACTAGGCCTACATATTATTATTTGTTATGACAAAACGACGTTTGAATTAAACGAGAACTACAGCTGTCGACACCAATTTAAAACAATCTTTGTCAACATCTTTTTCGTCTGTTTGACGTTTTTAGGTGAACTGTTAAGGCATCATCGGCTGTTCAATAAGCATACTATTAATTTTTCCTAAATTCTTTTTCTGCTAAATCTCTAAAGGTAACATAAAATCTAAAACAAATTTTTATCATAGTTACGAACAATTAACAAAAATTCAATCAGGACAAATTAACAAATAGCAATCACTTATTACAGCTACGACTGAAAACAATAGAAATAAATATGAAATCTCAAAATTAATTGTATAGCACAATAAATTTAAAACTAATGAATAACGAATAACGAATAACATCTCTTAACTTTGGCTGTACAATAAAATACCGACAAAGAAAAAAGTTATAATAAAAAAAGTTATACATACCCTGCGTGCAATATACAATGTAGGCCTATAAATGTGTTTTGCGAGTGTAATATAAATATATATTATGTGCGTGCGAGTATATATATGTGTGTGTGTATGTCAGTGTATATGTAAAATTTGTAAGATTATTTTGTTTAGTGAGGTTAAATTCTAATTGTGTGACGTTTTCTTATCTTAAACGTCATGCATATTTAATTCTGAAATGTAACTTTACCCTTTTAATAGTTCAACAGTCTGGGGGCGTCCACCAGATTCCCGTCAGGAATCAAAATATCGCTAGGCTCTAGAGGCACTCCAAAGCATTAGGTTTTAATAATCACAGAGACACATTGTTCAAAAGTTAAGATCGAGTTTTACTAGACTTCTAAAATTTCTCCATTTACAGACTCTCAATTTAATTCAATTAGACAATTATTATTTAACTTGATAAAAAATATTCTTTAAACTTTTCTAATACATGAAATCAAATAAACAAATTCTACTTAATCGACTAACTTTCTATAAACTCTTTAACACCTGAAATTACCCCTTCGTATCTAGATTAACTAATATTAATTTTAGTCTTCAAATCTAAGAACTAATTTTCATTTATATACGCCTCGAACTTAACCCTTTCAAAATTAATGATTTCAAGCCCTTATTTACATGCACAAGATCAACCCCAATTGCTTTTCAGGTGTTCCTAAATGAACCCTATTTACAGCTAATTCTAATGATCTCACCCCTGCATGTATTATGTTATTTAGTATTATTAAATATGAAAATCTTTCAATTAATTAGATTAATGTTTAGTATATGGTTTTGCCTCTATATTCTTTACCTCGAAATCTGTCTTACAATTATTTAAACAATTTTATTCTACTCACATTCTCTTTCCTTCCTTTTCTACCCCGCACAAACACTTTACATAAATTTATTAATCTCTTTTACTCCCACACGAAACACTTTACATAAATTTATTAATGTCTTTTATTCCCACACACTGAATACACTTTCGAACTCTCGGCTTCACAATCACCTTTCACTAACTGCTTTAATTTTATGTTTAATGTTTAAAATGGCGTTGAATTTATCCAAACTCTTTTTAACACGATGTTGTTCCTCTCAAATGCCCACCAAGACTCCTGCATTAATTTTCTTCCTCTCCCACCTCTCTTTTTGGAAGCGTGTATTACTTCTTATGTCATTGGTTAATTTTTGAATTTAGACCATTTGATTGGCTGCTCAATTTGCCCGTTTTTGCGGTTTTTTTATGCCTGTATTAATTTGTGGATGCATCATCGACAGGTTCCACAGTTCGTTCTAATTTTAGAAACCTGACTCCCGGTTTCCTGTCTGACTTCCTCTTTGCTTACGATCAGAGTTTCGTTTGTTTTTAAAATTTTAATTTATTTCGATCTACTTCTTCTATTGTATTGAATTGTTTTTAATTTATTTTATTTTAAAGTGTTTGGGGTAAGTTGTTTACCCCAATCCTTACAAATTGTGCACTCACATATATACAACACATCCAAGCATAAAATGTATAATATATATAAAACTATTAACCCTTATTAGACCTACGGTACTGTATGTATGCAGTTATATTAGTATGGTGTGAATGAGATAAATAGCGATATTTTTTAACATTACGTGAGTTCTATCGCCATTAAGAGGGAGTTTATGGACTTAATTTAAAAATTTTGATGTAAGCAACAACTTTAACATTTAATGTAGGCTTATATTAGAAATGTTGCCCATTCTCCGTTATACTCGTACTTTCTTCGAAAAACACGTTTTTTAATCTTTTATACCCCGCACTTATTCGCCCAAAGTCGCGAAAGAGGTGCTCAAGGTCTCAAAATATAGGTGATGTCATAAAATACGATTTCCAAAAACTGTATAAAATTGTTTTATATTCAAAATTTTCGTTTTATAAACCTCTATTTTCCTTTTAAAACCCCCCTTGGTAGGTCGGAAAGGCGTGATTTTTTTTTCTTCATTCTCTTAATAAAAGAGATTTTGTACCAAATTTTAAGTTTCTAGCATGACTTTGAATTTTGTGCGTATTTTTTTCCATAACATGGAATCTAAAGCCCTTACGAAGTCTTATATAAAAGTTATTTTTTCAAGCCACAACTTTCCTATTTAATGTTTGTTTAAAAAGCCTACCGTGTTTACCCTCTAAAGTACAAAAACCGTTTCTTGTACTGTTCGACCGCCCCCCTCCCTAAACCCCTTCCGGAATTTCTAGTCGTTTTTCTAAAATGTTTATGATAGAAAGAACCTGTGGGCAAAAGATTACTAATCAAAATGCTATTTTTACCTGTACTAACTAATATATGAAGCTAAGCAACATTCTAGTAAGGATTATTTTAAATATTACAATTTAGGTAAATAAAAATAAATATATTAAAATAGAATTTTGTTTTGTTATTTGTATACGTGGAATGGTGTATTCCCCTTACATATTCTATTTAATTATTTTTAGTTCCAGGCAAATAAGTTTACGGACATTTTATTATTTTCATTGTACAAATACTGACTCAAAATTTGTGTTATTAATCAAGTAACAATACAATTTCACTGTTGGAATTATAAAACAAATATGTCATTCTCTTAATGAATGCCTGATGTACATTAGACTTATAAATTGACGTTGTTTTTGTGAATTGAGATGCATTTATCAGAATAACTATCCCGTATATATGAAGTCTGATTTGAAAGAGTTATACATAAATTAGTGAGAATGTGTCTTGCGATGATATATATTCCATATGTATGTTTGTTTCATTTAACAATATATCAACACTGACAACTGAACTGTCAAAAGAAGTACTGTCACGTATGTGGAGCGTTTTAATTGTACTTTTAATGCTAATGGAAGAAATTACTTTCTATTAAAACAACAGGAAAACTCTTGCATAGTTTCACAGTATAGCTGCACAACTAGCACGATTTTTGCGTAAGCGCTCTCTTCTTATTCAATGCAAGTTTGATATGGTATTCATCTTACATTTCAATAATTGGTCCGAAGTGATTTAACCTTGTTTTTGAATGTCTTTGCTAAATCATATTTTATGACCTAAGGTGCTTCTAAATGTAACATTTATACAAATATAACTACTTTTCATAATAATTTTGTAATGAATACTTTTTAATAATGGTTCTGATTTTAATACTTATTTCTTCAATTCATAGAGTACTTACTTTAATAATGGTTCTGATTTAAATACTCCTTTTTATAAATAGATCTGAATATAATAATCACTTTTTATTAACGGTTCTGAATTTAATTGGCTTACTTAGATTTTTATTAAGGAGTGTACATACTTTTATGTGGTTCTAAATATAATATTCAATTATAATTAACGGTTCTAAATTTATTAGACCTAAATGGACGGTTTCATTGTTCATTAAATGGAGTACTTACTTTTATGATGGTTCTGAATACAAAACTAACTTTTTGTTAATGATTCTAAATATAATACATACTTCTAATTAATGGGTTTGAATTAAATACTTACTTTTATTAATGATTTTGAATAGAATACTCATTTTTTATTAATAGTTCTGAATAGAATAGTTACTTTTTATTAATGTTTCTGAATAGAACACTCATTTTTTATTATTAGTTCCGAATACAATACTAACTTTTTAGTATTTTTTCTGAATGTAATACTTACTTTGAATGAATGGTTCTGAATTTTATACTTACTATTTATTAATGTTTCTGAATAGAATAGTCACTTTTTAATTATGTTTCTGAATAGGCCACTCACTTTTTATTAATCATTCTGAATAAAATACTTACTTTTTATTAATGTTTATGAATAGAATACTCACTTTTTAGTAATGTTTCTGATTAAATCACTCACTTTTGATTAATACTTCTGAATACAATACTACCTTTTTATTAATACTTCTGAATACAATACTACCTTTAATTTTTCTTATTAGAAAACATATTTTTAATGAATGGTTCTGAATGAAATACTTACTTTTTATTGATTCTGAATAGAATACTTACTTTTAATGAATGGTTCTGAATAAAATACTCACTTTTTATTAATAATTCTGAATAGAAAACTCACTTTTTACTTTCTCCCCCTATACCATAGTATATGGAGAAAGTATTTTATTCGTCAAAATTTTCGAGTTTGAGTTTTTGGTGGAAATATGCGTTTTGGGTCCCCCTGAACCTAAAAAAGTGGTTTTCGGAGTGATGTCTGTGTGTGTGTCTGTATGTGTGTCTGTGTGTCTTTGTGGATGTTATCAGACCTAGAGCCTAAACCAGTCGTCCGATTTTGATGAAATTTGGTATGGAGGCACTAATCCACGGTATCTCCAGGCGTTTTTTCATTTTTGTGAATTTTTTATTTTTAAGGGTAAATTTCCCATAAAAACCCTTAAAATAACGGAAAAATCAGCTTTTCTCAAAAACGGCTCTAACGATTTTGATTTAAATTTTATAGTTTATTAGGGACCTAAAGTACTATAAACTGTAAAATTTTAATCAAAATCGTTCGAGCCGTTTTTGAGAAAAGTTGGTTTTTCCGTTATTTTATGGATTTTTATGGGACAACAACTTTAATACAAAATCACATCTCCTACCCCACCCTACAAGTCACCATGAATATGTTTGTGAGAAAGTATGTGCCAGTTCCTCATACCGTTTATTATTAATACTTCTGAATACAATACTACCTTTTTATTAATTTAAGAT
>JAGFPH010005305.1:37884-63859 GCA_018207615.1 Philaenus spumarius
TAAAAGGTCGTTGGTGGTGGTAAGGCCGACGAGAGCGGTTCGTCGCAGTGTGAACTCCCAAAAAAAACTGACAGTGTTTAGAAAAAGTATTTGTAATCAAACCAGCTATATACTGTTGCAGTAAGAGATGCAATGCTTTGTGATCTTTCTTAATCGTATTTACCTTGTGACAGACTAAGGCCGGGTTCACACGAGCGTTTTGCAGCTGCGTTGACGCCGCTTCATTTTATTGCCGCGTTTAGGCAGTGTGTGTGCTCAAATGGCAGTTTACACAATGGCGTTGCGTTAGCTGTGCATCCGCGTTGAAGCGGCTGCAAAAATTGTGATGTTCGCCACTGCCTCAACGCAGCCGCGACGCCAGCGCCAGTTCGGAGCAGCGAGGCAGTGTGATGCTTGGCATCAGACAGCGCACACGTGCGTCGGCGTTACTGTAGCTTCATTGCAAAGACTTTGTAGAAAAGATCGTGGATTTCTTGGACGTTAAAAAGTTCATCGAAGATGTTAAGCAACGTCCTACAATATGGGATTAGTCTCGCGAGGATTATCATAATAGAATCCAGAAGAGAGCTGCCTGGGTGAATGTTTGCGAGAGTATGGACGAAAACTTCTTTGCAAAAGAAGAAAAGGAGAGAAACGCAATCGGTAAGACAAGTATTTTTTGCGTCAAGTTTAATTGTGGCCGCATAGTTACAACTTTGTTGTTTGATCAGAAAACTGAACCTATGGCAAATGCAAATAAAAAATGAAAATAATGTAATAAACAATAATTATTATACCATGTCATTTTGAACTATACTCGGGGCAATGGAATTAGGCGGGTGAGAGCAATGTCGGTGTTGCCAATTCGTACTGTAGTTATTTCTACAACTTACAGCCGTCATGTAATGGTTTTGAAGCGCAAGGTAGTGTGCTTTCCCTCGTGCTTGTGAATCTGTCTACAGATCATTGTGAAATAAAATTATAGGCTACCACTGCCCTCAGAAAATGCCACTGATTCCAATAGTTTGACTTTTTATTTTTCAAACGGCAGCAGATAATTAACAAAAGAACAAAAACCTAAATGGTAATTTAATTCAAAACCACCGTGTATTAAATTGTTCACCAAGCGAGGATTTTGTTTGTTTTTTGGGTCAGCAAGATTTCGTCTGCGGCAAAGTTGTAGAAAGTCATATGAATAAAATTTGTTGTTCGAAACTTTTTTATGAGATTCTTAGTTTAGTTGTAAAATGCAAAACTGTGTGAATCAAGGACAAAGACACGCGGGCGTTCGGCGGGAACCGTAGCTATTTTATAATCAAGAGTAAAAAACAAATAATTTAAATTTTTTTAGAGAACATTTGCATTTCCTTTACATATTATATGATGATAATACCATGATTCTTTTTAGTTTAAGCCATAATTATCCATTTTTTTTTCTTATCGTAATACAATTAAAACAACGCTTTTTAATTAATACCTAAATCGAACTACCGCATACCATGTAGGAATAAGAAACGTAGGGTACCTTTAAATAACAAATAAGTTATTAATAATTAGATTTTTGTAAGAAAGTATTTTTAAGTCTTTATTAATATTTTGTTGTTTAGGCGCTTGGACTTGGCAACAGTGCATGGGTAGTGTTGCTTGTTCGGGCGTGGAGGTAGGCAAATCTCGACCTTCCGTCGCTTGACTAGTTCTATACCTGTCAACACAGCCATTTCTCTGAACCGCCTAATTTCATGACCGGGTTCAGAAAAAATGTTAATTTTAATGTTTCACAATAAATTGTGTTATTCTACATTACTCAAAAACAAAAAGATAATGATAACAAGTTTGTTTTTAATTTGGTTTTAACATAACTTCTCAAAAGTAGTTTAGATATTCCTTTCTTCTTAATTGTTGCTACAGATGTTTCGTCTCAACAGAAGGCATCGTCAGGCGTAGCACACTTATAAAAAAACACGTAAAACCACGTTCTTTACACCGAAATAAAACAACACACGAAAACATTTACACAATTGCATACCGATTTGGCATTTGTAACTATTCTATGACACAAATTAGTTCCTTGATCCACATCTTTCTAGTTTTATCAGTACTGTGTAACTTGTTAAGCTCTGTTGGTACATAGCTAAGTTAAGTTTGTTTGTGTCCGTGTAGTGAATTTGTTTTTGCTACAAGTGTGCTACGCCTGACGATGCCTTCTGTTGAGGCGAAACAGCTGTAGCAACAAGTAAGAAGAAAGTAAAACCTGGACTACTTTTGACAAGCTATGTTAAAACCAATTTAAATTCTGTAGTTCGAAAGGCTAATATAGAAACAATTAGTTTGTTTTTATTATTAACAGCCTTCGTGCTCAGCACTACCATCTCTTTAACCATATCTCACATAACATTACAGTATTGTAACAGTAGGGAAATTTTAGTTTAGAGGATGACAGCACTACTTACACGCTCATTATCTTTCCATTGAAGGAAGTGGAAGGTGTTACTTGTAGTTCCTATAATTCCTAGTGTACCCAGAGATGCTTTATATGTATGTTTTAAATGTATTACGAGATTTCGTTATATCTACTTATTTATACTCCTTTAAAGAGATAATTATATTTTATAATATGTATGAATTGGAGTGTTAAATACAAAAGAATTTAACTGTTTCAAAAACAAAAACACACACACAACCAATTTTAATTAACACCATTTTGACAATTAAAATTTAAAGAATAAACGGTACCAGAAACTGGCACATACTTTCTCACACACATATTTAAATTATTAAACAGATTCACTGTGACTTGTAGGGTGGGGTAGGAGAGGTGATTTTTTATTAAAGTTGGAGATTAACTAATAAATATTATTATTATTATCTAGAGAGAAAACTATTTGATCGATTTCGAACAAATTTGCACCAAACACGTCAATTAGGTCTTTATAGATGCACGAAAAATTGTTTTGAAAAATTTTGAAAAACAACCCCCTTTATGGCCATAAAACCCCAAAAAATCAGTTATTATTATTATTATTATTAGCTAAACGAGAATTTTTAGAAAGATGCGGTTTTTTGCATATGGTATGGCACATTAAAGGCTACAAATAAGCCAAATTTTATCAAAATCGTTAGAGCCGTTTTTTTATAAAAAAATAATAACTGATTTTTTGGAGGTTTTTTGGCCAAAAAGGGGGTTGTTTTCCAAAAAATTTCAAAACCATTTTTCGTGCATCCATACAGACCTACTTGAAATGTCTGGTGCAAATTTGTTTAAAATCAATCGAATAGTTTTCGCCATTTTGCAAAAAAAACCCCAAAAATCAGTTATTATTATTATTATTTTTAGCTAATGGAAATTTTTTAGACAGATGCGGTTTTTTGCAGATGGTAGGGTACATTAAAGGCTACAAATAAGCCAAATTTTATTAACATCTTTAGAGCGGTTTTTTTATAAAAAAATAATAACTGATTTTTGGGGGTTTTTGCAAAAAAGGGGGTTGTTTTTCAAAAAATTTCAAAACCCATTTTCGTGCATCTATATAATCCTACTTGACATGTCTGGTGCAAATTTGTTTGAAATCGATCGGATAGTTTTCGTCATTTCGGCAAGAAACCCCCAAAAATCAATTATTATTATTATTATTAGCTAAACGAGAATTTTTAGAAAGATGCGGTTTTTTGCATATGGTAGGGCACATTAAAGGCTACAAATAAGCTAAATTTTATCAAAATCGTTAGAGCCGTTTTCTTATAAAAAAATTATAACTGATTTTTTTGAGGTTTTTTGTCAAAAAGGGGGTTGTTTTTCAAAAATTTTCAAAACCCTTTTTCGTGCATCTATACAAACCTAATTGACATGTCTGGTGCAAATTTGGTTAAAATCGATCGAATAGTTTTCTCTCTAGCTTTGTATACATACAGACATACAGACATACAGACATACAGACATACAGACATACATACAGACATACATACATACAGACATACAGACAGACATTTTGTAAAAACCACTTTTTTGGACTCAGGGGGTCCCAAAACGGATATTTCCACAAAAATCTCAACATCGATTTTTTTGCGATCACTATACTTTCTCTATAATATAGTATAGTGAGAAAGTAAAACTAACTAATGGTACAAGATGTTCTCTATAATTTCGTATCAATATCTCAATATATTCTAGAGATTTGAATTTTTGAAGGAAAAACACAAAACATACGTTTAGTATTTTATGATTGCCATGATCTAAGGAACTATTCTGCAAAGCGTTTCCAGATGATGAAAAAACCCTATATTATTAAGTTACTTCTGCACTGATATTTACGCGTAAACGGACGCGACAGGTTGGCCAATAACACAATAAAAACCAAAATAAATTCCCAATCGTTATGTTCTAGTAAAGGTTTCTCTACCGGAAGATCTGACAGATTCGTGCCTGGTTGGGTGGACTTGTCAAACACACAAGGGAATAAAACAAGCACAGACATTGTTACGGCGAAGAAACAAGAAGGCTGTGACGACAATGTCTATCGAATATTTTGGGCGCAATTGTGTAACATTGTGCTGTCGTATTATTTTTTTTTATTTTTTTTATTTTTTTTTTTTGTAAACATTTGCAGTCATTATTGTGACTCATTACTTTAAAAAAGGATAAAAATAATTTTTGTCTTTACAATGGTTTCATCTTTCAATGATTTTATGTTTTGGAAACAGCAAGTGAGTTAATTTGTGTGGTGTATTGCACAATACACGTAGAACCGATCCGCGCACAGTGGAGCAGTGCACTTACCACTCCCTTGTTCGGTGGTAATAGTAAGAGGCACGGCAGATGTTACGGACACATATAATTACCAAACATTCAGATTGATACCAAAACCCTAACCCTTAGATTAATTAATTATCGCTGATATTATTATTAACGAGTTTCTATAGGGAATATGAGCAATTGCAGTGACTCTTAAGGTGAAACCTAAGATCAGAAGTGGTCAATCAGCAACGATCATGGTCCCCAGAACACGTTGCCGTTACAAATTGTATACTTGTGTGCGTACTCTAATGGCCGCATTTTAGTCCAATTTGGTCCAAAATTGATAGGAAGAGTTTGTTAGCAAACAATCCAACAACTGGAAGCAAGATTTTTGAACGGAAGTAATTTGTTTTGAGATGTATCGTTACTAAAATGAAACTTGTTTGGGGTTTTATTCTAAAATAATAAATATAGGAGATTATTCTGCCCATTTTATTTATTTATTTTCTTTACATAGCCTGTGTCTTTCTCCTAAAATCGATAAAATCAATAATACAATAATCCGACCACGCAGCTGGACCGCTGACGTGAGTTGGGCAAATTTCCAAAATTAAGTTTATATGCCTATGTTTTAGGGTTTCAACCAACAATTTGGGAAATAGGTCTACTCACGAAGGCGTTGAACAGCTGTCTGTGTGTACGCAATATATTAGTAGAATTTGTTTGCGCCTAGTGGCCTCGCGAGTTTGCACCACTTGGCTTCGAACCGGGTACTTTTATGGTATTTTACGTTTTGATCGATTTTGGGGGAACCAAGCGAGCTATAAGAAACAAAATGTGCAGAATAACATCCTACATTTATATTTGTAGAAAAAACTCTAAAAAAATTTAATTCTCGTAGTAAAAGTGTCAAAAAATTGTTACTTCCAGTCAAAAAACGTACTTCCGGTTGTTGGATTTTTTTGGCTAACGAACTCGTCCGAGCGACGTAGACAACCAACATTTGTACCAAATTTGAACCAAATCGGACTTAAAGTGCGACCGCTAGAGTGCGAACACATATATACATATATATATATGAATTTTAATGACACCCCAAAACGTGTTCTTGGGACCATGATCGGTGGTCATTTGCTACTCCCGACCTTGGGTCTTACCATAAGGGCCACTGCAATAGCTCATTTTTCCTATGGAAATTCGCTAATAAAATTACCAGAATTAAATACGCGTGGGGGATTATACCGTAGGGACACCTTCCTAGGCCGTCAGTCGAGACACAAACTTGCTAGCGGGATATTCCCCTACGAGCGATGCCAAGCAGTCCACAATCCGATGCAGCAATGTGCAAGCTCTCAAAGCGAGTTTCCCTGCTGAATTTCACTGCAAGCGGAACAACACGACGCTTGAGCCTGAGTTGAAGGCTGAGGTGCAAACTAATTCTACTAATATATTTCGTACATGCAGGTACCTATTCAGCCCTTCGTGTGAAGAAAAAATTCCCAAATAGTTGGTTGGAACTTTAAAACATATACTTAAATTTAATTTTCTAAATTCAACTCACTAAACCGCTGACATGTATTACTATTTTTACTGTATTTACTGTATATGACTACATTACTGTATTTTATTACTATTAGAAAAACAAAAACATGCCTATCTTCGTACGTTGTAGAAGACACAAACAGTGCTTAAACACATACAAGGTGTCAAAAAAGTCTGGGTACGGCTTAATATCTCAAAATGTACGAGTCTTATGAGATAGAAATAAAAGCAGTTATTCACAACCATAAAAGAACTACTTTTTGGAGAGTTTGAAATTTTTTGTCCGCCATCTTGGAATGAACTTAATTTTTTTAAATAGGAAGGTGGTCATGTGATACATCATTTCTGTGTAGAATTTCCAGAAAAAGCCAACGGTGAAATTTTCACATCCATATCTTTAACCGATTAAAAATGGCGGCTAAAAACATCAATATTGTGTTTTCCGATATTGCCCCATTTTGCTGTACGCCTACTATTTTTTTATTAATATATCAATTATTTTTCTTTTTGGATTCAGAATTACATAATCTTACAAATGATATGCTACACAACTGTATTTAATTCAACCACTCGAATCAATTTTGACAAAATCAAAATGGCTGTAACTAATATTTTTTAAATACTCCCAAATATCGTTGTGTGGCATATCGTTTGAAAGCTTATTTAATTCTGAATCCAAAAAGAAGAATAATTAACATTTAAAAAAAATATTATACTGCAAAGTGGGGCAAAATCGGAAAACACGATTTCGTTGATTTGGGCGCCATTTTGAATCGGTTAAAGATATGGATGTGCAAATTCAAAAGAGTTGGTTTTCTCTTGAAATTCTACATTGAAATGATGTATCACATGACCACCTTCCCATTTAAAAAAATGAAGTTCAAGATGGCGGACAAAAATTTCAAACTCACAAAAAAGTTATCTAAAGCGAGAGATAATTGTCTGTCTGCTAAATGGATCTGGAATCTCCGTCTAAGAATTTTTGATTTTTTGATTTTATATGGGGCTTTTGGCCACGAGAAATCGATTGGAAATGGTCACCAGTCTGGGAAATTCGTTTTCTACGTCTTTTTGTTAAATTAAAAAGTGAAATTTGTCCATTTTAAACAATACAAAGCACAGCTGATGCAAATGTTTTCAATGTCATTACAATAATCATCTGTTTTCTTTTAAACGAAGCACAGCTGATGCAAATGTTTTCAATGCCATTACAATAATCATCTGTTTTCTTTTAAACTGTATTTTATTAGAGGTAAGCCTAATGTTGTATCTATTTATAGTTACCATGGCAACGAATACTTCTGCTAAATAAACATACCCTTTATTTAGTTGTTTAATGTTATAGGTCTAACCTAAACGATGTTCACGGAAATTTGCAATAATAGTTATTGACGTGAGCGAACTAGGTTGACGTGACCTGCTTATAATCGAGCTTTAGCTCGGTCTCCTGGTACTTACTGTTAAAAAAACAAGCTAATTTATACTGTTTTAGCACGTTGGAATTAGAATAAATTGGGCCTGATTTAACAATTTATTTTGTCAAAACAAAGGTAAACTTGGCAAAGATGGATAAATTCTAACAGTCAATTTTGTAATATAGGCCTGGCTCATTTCTGAAATATAGTATTGACGATGTTAATCCTGCAATAACTTTTACTATATTTAGGCCTGGTTTCAAAACTTTAGTTGACAGAAGATAGTAGAACTAGGACTAAAATCGTAATGAAAGCCTCTTACGTTTCTAAATCATGTATTTGAGGTTATAATTAATCTTGTAATTATTGTTAATATATTTAAGCCTGGTTTCATAATTTTACAAACCTATGTACAAACGAGGCAAAGATTAAGGGTCTTTTTTTTATACCTTGCGTAAAACAGCAAAAATATGCACTTCATATTACCGAGTTTCGGACGCCGTTTGTCAACCTAATAAGTTGTGAAACATCTTAAATTGTTCTTAAAGGCTTTATGCTTTTGTCTTGTATCTCATAATTTAAAAAAATCGTCGGCAACGCCTTTTAATCAACAGTTTAAATGAGTAAAAATCGATTATTTTTAACGCATTTTTTGGGTGTTTTAAGCAATAATTTCCATATTTTAAGCTAACACGTAAAAAACTTTTTTATAACTTAAAGTAGTTTCCCAGATTATTAATTTATAAATAGAATCCGAAACACGGTATTACGAATGCTTGTTTCAACGATTTTGCGGCTTGAGTCAGGCCTTTTGCATTGAAATCATACTGTACACTCGGGAGTTTTCTTCAAGGTAAAGAAGAGCCTTAACGAGATTCTTTAGCGAATTTTCCAATTGCGAGCGAAGCGAAGCAACCATCTGAGGCCGAAGGCCGAGGAGGGATTGGGACGCGAAACGTCCAGGGGCAGAGCTCCTAGTAAATGTAAATTGAACTAACTTATTCAAGCTATAAAACTCAAATTATTTAATATTATTCTTAAGCAATTTACAAAACCATTTGCAATTCGATTACTTAAGTCAAATGAAACAACTACCCTTAAAATTTAATAACAATTCAAATAGGATTGATACCCATAAAATAAATTGCATTAACATTATTAAATCCCCATATGTTTAATACGAGCTTTACCACCTGCCCTGATCCTAAGAACTTTATTTTTCCCACAAGGCAATTCAAAATAAATTTGTCCTAGAGTAAATTTACATAGTTGCCCTTGGCATCCAACTGGAAAAATGACCTAATTGTCCGAGTTATCCTAGTGGAAAGGTGTCCTTGTTACTCTGTTTTGTCTGTAATCTCGATTTCTTGAAATCTATATTTTAACACATAAATGTCCCGTTTCCTTAGAAACTACTTGAAGTTCGTCCTGCAAATTTGTACCACCTTAAATGATAATAACAACACACATGAAAACCCTTTTTGAAACATTTTGCGAAAAAAACAGATATTTTTAAAATAAATATATTTTTTTAAATTCTAGTAAAACTTACATACAATTTAACGCTTGTAACTTTATTATTTACTAGGGCAGACCCCTGCGTGCTCCGCACGCCAACCACGTTGGAACCTTCTATACACATAATTTTGTTATGCTTTCTTTATAATAACTCTACAGCTAGGATAGTAAATAAAATAAAATTTCCATATCAAATTACTTCCTATACTTTCTATAACAGCAGTTATAATAAAGTTAAAAGAACCAGCAAGGTTCAGGTATACACTTAAACAAAACCTAACCTAAAAGTTAGAAATACAAATAATTGTTTCAGAGTTTGAAATCAACTGTTAGTGGAAATATTAGAGCAAACAGCTGATCACTGAATCAACAATAAACATATTTATTCATTTACTTAGAATGGCGCTCCTATTGCCTTAAAATTCTTAGTATAGTTTGTGTTGTTTTTACGCCTAACATGGCGTTGTTTTTCAAGAAGTATACAAAAAGAAGCGTGTGTTCAAATGAAACTTATTGTCAAAATTTTAAAGAAATCGGCTGAAGGACTTTCGGAGATTATAGATTTTGAACAAACGAACATTTACGTTTTTATTTATATAGATTACTTGAAATTGATGAAAGTGGTACAGTTAAAGATACTTAAGATATACAATAGGTAGTAAAAATTTCATAGTGATACCTTTAGTACTTTCTCAGAGAATAGATCGTCAATATTGCAAAATTAACATGCCACGAATAGAGACTTCCGTCACTCCTTAAATTGTATCGCAACATAGCAGGAATTGTATTTCAATTATCCGTTTAGTTCGTGACATTTATTTCCCTACGGGAGCAGGTGAACTGTTTGAATTAATTTCTAAATAAAACACAAAGTTCATGAGGTCACGTGACGTTATTAACACATAAACTTACTTTAAACATAAACTTTAAAGTAATTACATACCATCGGTCATTACAGTATGTTATGATGGGAAATTAATACATGCGTGTGTATGGGTTGCCTAGCAACCTCATTGTCGTTCTTCGTACGTGCTTGTAAACTTTCGTTTCGTTTAGGAACGGTTCCTGAACAATTACTAAATTATCTAACAATCCATTAAAGTTAATCTCTTATTATTAAGTAATTTATTTCAGCTAAAAAAAAACTCCAAAACTACTATTAAACTTTCATTAACTTATCGTTCAATTAAGTATCTATGTACTTATAGATCAACTCAAAAGTAATTTTATAAGCCAAACTTTTCAGAGCAAGCAAAACTATGACAACAAAATATAAAAAGCCAAAATGACCAAAAAAAAACCAAAATTTCAAAACTTAACGGTCCATTAAAACCCACCATCTTTAACTCAAAATAAACTTAACTTGAGGTCAAATTAAACTTAATTGGTTGATTTTTGTATGTTACTTTATTTACACAACCATATTACGATCTAACAGCTGTTTCTTTACCTCTCCATTAATATCCGACATATGTTATTGATGAAATTCCATAACTATAAGACGATATTTATTCAACCTAGAAAGGTATCAACTCCTATAAAAAGCGAGTGTACGACCGTACGTACGTGAGTAACATATAATATAACAGCTGATTTCATCCATCATCTGTAATACTTAAACAAACACAGTGCAAATTATAGTTTGGGGTTATGTTTACAACTTCTATCGTTATAATTTCTTGTGAAGTAAATTTGGTTTAAATATGAGTTATAAAACTAATGTATGCTATAATACACGGTATAATATTTGCTTTGAGGTTATAAACTGTATATAAATACAAACTTTTATCATCAATATATTTGTCTGTACAAATTTAAAGAAGAGATTACCCCATTCGTTTAACTTCGGAAACATTCGTACACATATAAACATATTCGATTATTAATTTCATCACTATAATATTAACAACTTCTAAAAATTTGATCAATCAATATGACATAAAAAGTAATTAAAAGATAGTATTTTTATCCTTCTTTAAATATATAACTACGTAGGCTACGTAAATAAAAATGTTGAACAAATAGGCCTACCAGTTTTATAATGCTTATTATTGTACACATTTACCGATTTAAAAAATCCCCGTCAGCATTAAGTTAGGTACGCCTAGATAAGTATTCCTTTTGTTTTTAAATTGTTTGTTTTTAAATGATGTACTTCTGATGTGTATCTAATTAATCAGTCTGTGATTTTTCACCAGGGCTTACTAGTCATTATATCAACAAGTGAACATCGAAAATTGGAGTACATTTTTTAGTATATATTATAAAAGGAGATTAATGAAAAGTATATCATTCGAAAGGTGCTGTGCCATAGATGTGTACGAAAAAAGTCATGTGTGTATGTTGCCCTTAAAGCCATGTCAAATAAAACAAACTCGACCTAACCTATAAGTTTGTTCCAAAGCTGGTTATCCGAATCAACTGTTTTATCTGTTATTTTATGCAGTTTGTTTCTACGGCAATTAATTTTAAAAATGTATTTTGGTACGTCATGGCTTTATATTTTTTCGTAAACACTTGTTTTTTTTCCATACAAAACGCTTCAAACAATTGAATGAAAGTATTTTGATCACATTCGCGGCTGTATGAGCTAATTTTACCTTTGCCTTCCCTGCAAAAGGGAAATTACTAGCTGACCCGTGTGAATATTTCACAAGTTAGGAGTAGGCCTACACTTACCTGATTTAATACGTTGATTTAATTCAATTAATTGTGTTTATTTATTTTCGTTGGTTTATAAATAACAGTTTATAAACATGTATAACGCTTTACGTTGATTTACTTTGATTGATTTGCGTGATAGATTACACTTGCGTATAGAATGTAAACAATCTAACAGCTGTCATGCTAATTAAACAGATTGTTAATAGATGGCGCCTTTCGTTAGGAATCATATGAACGTACATAGCAAAGTTTTTCTAATCTATTCTTTTTAACGAAAACATTAATTTTAAGCTATTTTAATATTTTTTTTCAATAGCGTGAAACATAAGATTTAAAATGATGTTTAAATCATTAATTTTGATGAAGAGTTAAGGGAGATATCGCTTACCGACAAAAAACACCTTTGAGAAATAATATATAAGGATTCTACCATTAAATATTTGAACTGATTAGATCTAAAGAATATCATATGTTTACAAAATATTTATTCAAACGCCAAGGTATGAATTAGGAATTTGAATTCAAATAAATCCCAACTAATTATGTGAAAAACAAGTTGAATTTCGGTACTTTAGAAACATAATTTCTTCGAATTTCGACCACAGGAGATGTTTAGTAAAGCTTTGAGTTCTACCAATAAAACCTTTCAACAGTAATAAGTAAACATTCAGAAAACAAAAAATTACTTGACGTTCACAGGGATGTCATTTTGAAACGGGACCAGATAAGTTAAATTTGTTACAAAAGACCTTTAAAATCGTTAAACTCTACCTTCATTAAATTTGTTTAAAATATTTTTTTACATTCATTAGGGACGAAATTTTGGGTATTCAGTTAACGTATTGGGTATATGTTTGCTCACAAAACGTACTGCACTAATGTGCTGTTAAAGAATCACTGGCTGACTGGCATAGAATCAAAGTAGAGCTTAAACTACCTAAGTTACAAATACGAAAATTTAAAGATATATTCTTAAAGGGTCATAGACAAAGGGGCAACTATACAGTATGTTTGTGAGGTCCAAAATGCTGTATGGTGCACAAGTTTGGAGTTCTGCAGCTAACACCCACCTAGACAAACTGAGGCGCATTCAGAATTCAGCTTTAAGACTCTGCCTGGGCTGTCCAAGAACTACCCCTATACATGCAATGGAAATAGAGTTGAACATCGAGCCATTGGACAGAATAGTCTGGCACAAGCATCTAAAAAACCTGTCACTTCCCCAGCTGGTTTCTAGTTTTGAACCCGAGAAAAGGAAATCCCACCATAGCCACTCCTTCCATCACCGCACATCCTTCTTCATCCAAATTCTGCCTGATAAAATCCAGATAGTAAACCAGAACCCTCCTTGGACCTTCTGCTCTCCCAATATAAGACTCCACCTACCTAACAATGTCTCTAAGAAGGACCTTTCTGAAGTTCAGAGAACAGCTGCATTAGAGGCTATTGACGGCTACTACAGGAACTATTATAGAATATTTACAGATGGCTCACTGAACCAGTTCGATGCGAAATCTGGAGCAGGATATTTTGTAGACGACAGCAATGAAACACAGACGTGGAACTGTTAGCAATTGACGCAGCCGTAGCTCACATCGCCAGTGTGGAAAAGCGGGATATTTGTATTCTCAGCGACTCTATGAGTGCACTGCAGATTTTGAAGCAGTACAAACCATCGAACTACTACCGTAGAGTAAATGACATTCACGCTATGCTTGAAAAACTCAGAGGTAAAAACATTTGGTTCCAGTGGGTTCCTGGACATTGTGGTATTCATGGAAACGAGGAAGCAGATAAGATAGCTAGAATAGCTGCAGTTTGGGCCCGATTCCATCCAGAAATCTTTCCCTGAGTGCCGGTTTTGCTCGTTGTGACAGAACCCTGCAATCTAAATGGGTTGAACAGTGGAATAACGAGAGAAACGGACGCCATTTATACTCAATACAGAAAACTCCTAACAACCTGGAAATTTACAAGGGAATCCCTCGTTCAGTATCGACTTTCGCATCCAGAGCGAGAACCGGGCATATCGTTACTCAGGCATACCTCTTCCGTTTTGGACTGGCTGACTCGCCCACTTGTTTGGTATGCCAAGAACAAGAAGAAACTCTCCAACACATCCTTCTGAAATGCCCTGGTCCAGAAAATGCTCCTAGAAAGATACTTAAAGCGAGACTTAAAGGAGAATGCACCCTTGAAAGAGTACTGTCGAACAATACCTTTTGGTGACTTGCTGCCCTTGTTTATGAGAGACAGCGTGTGGTTGATATCACTTGATATCAGATACACGCACAAGAAGGAAGAAGTAAGTAAAGGGTCATAGACACACGCTAAGAAAGGATTTGACAAAATTTGGATTTTAAAGCGTAAAAACTGTGTGAAAATACGGGAGTTTACTCCCAACAACAGATAAAAAAACTAATTCGGATCAAAAGCTTAGCAACACGTGTTTGTTGAATACATTTACATTTATTTCCATAGGAACCAACTTAGCAAATTTATAATCAGTCAATTTATTCTTCACAAGCAAGAGTTTTTTTTAGATTAGGTTAGAAAACAAAATGTCAACGAAAACGCTTACAGTAGCATAATTCAAACATCTATTGTTACAAATTATAAATAAAATAACTTATTTGGACCAAAAACTTAACACAATTTTAGGTTAGGACTATATTGAACCAAAACATGTTTAGAACATGTACGTTTACTACAAAAGCAACCATCTTAGCAAACTTAGAATCAGATGTTAGTATTATTTACAACCAACAGATTTTATTTAGGTTTTGTAAAAGCAAACACAATCAAAAATCAACGAATAAGGCTTATGCATTAAAATTTAAACACCAGATATTACACATTATATTGTTTCCATTAGTTGGCATTATCAACATTTGTTTGCAATGTTGACTATTTATTATTTAAAAAATATTTCGATCTATGTCTTACATTATGTATTGGTCACCTCCACCACCACCACCCTACCCCGATCCAAATGCCTCTGTCCTACTCAAGCGTAATTTGTATGAAAATATCAGAATATATACAAAAATCTGTCTATATTTGCTTTACGACGGAAGTTGGTGAGCGAAGTAAGCAGGGGGTAGATCCCTCCAATATTACATAAATACCTTTATTTTGTTTAATTTCTGCTCACAGTACCTGTTGAACAGAGAACAAAACAGGATAATGTGAGTAACATTTACCCAAAAATAAAAGTATCAACTCCTATAAAAGTGAGTAACATGTAATATAACAGCTGATTTCAAACAACATCTGTAATATTTAAGCAAACCCAGTGTAGATTATTGTTTGGGTTTATGTTTACAACTTCAATCGTTATAATTTCTTGTGAAGTTGATTTTTTAAATACTATGAGTTAAAGAACTAATGTATGCTATAATACGTTATACTAATGTACGTTATAATATTTGCTTTGAGGCTATAAACTATATATAAATACAACCTTTTATCATCAATATATTCATTTATATAAATTTTTAAAGAAGAGTACCTATTCGTTTAACTTCAGAAACATTCCTACATCTAAACAGCTGATTTCACCCATCATCTGTAATACACAAACCTAGTGTAGATTGTACTTTGTGGTTATGTAAACAACCACAATCATTATAATTTGTTGTGAAGTTGATTTCTTTAAATATGAGTTATGGAACTAATGTATGCTATAATATACTTTATATTTTTTGCTTTGAGGTTATATAAATACAACCTTTTATCATCAAAATATTTGTTTATACAAATTTAAAGAAGCCTACATTTATTTACTCACTCGCTTTTATAGGAGTTGATTGTACACATTTACCGAGTTAAAAATCCCCGTCAGAATAGTTATGTAGACCTATATAAGTATTTCTTAATGTTGTTTTTTAAATGATGTGTATCTAATTAATTAGCCTGTGATTTTTCACGGGGGCTTACTAGTTTATATAATATTAATCTGTTTGTAGAGTATTGTGAACATTTGAATGCATTCTATTGTGTCGAGGGGTTCCTTCAATACATTGCTTACAAACAGTTTTAATTGTTGTATCGTTAATGTTGTGAAATACATAGTGGATAATTCAGAGTAGTTTTGATATAATTTGAACAATCTTCAAGTTGTCGAGACCGTGTTTGTCAGACGAGAACTAAGCGAGTGACGGAGGGAGGGGGTTAAATCACTACCACCAAGGGTGCCGTTACTATAAAGTACTTTAAGTTGGACGACTTGGCTGAATGTGTCACTTAGTGTGTGGTTATTTTGTTACTGTTAGAAAAACAAGTGCTTTCTTTCTACGTTAATAATTATACATTTATTATCTAGGCATAATTCGTAGTTAAATTTAGACATATAACTAGTAGAAAACTGTCTTTAGACCAGTGCTGATGGACGCCTAAAAATATTTAATCTTGTACATAGTCGTCATTATTACCAAACTAGTAATCCCCCGTGAAAAATCACAGGCTGATTAATTAGATACACATCAGACATACATCATTTAAAAAACAAACTAATAAAAAACAACATTAAGAAATACTTATCTAAGCCTACATAACTTTGCTGACGGGGATTTTTAACTCAGTAAATGTGTACAATAATAAGGATTATAAAACTGTAGGCCTACTTGTTAAACATTTTTATTTACATAGTCTATGTTACTATATATTTAAAGAAAGATAAAAATACTATCTTTTAATTACTTTTTATATCATATTGATAGATCAAATGATTTAGAAGTTATTAATATTATAGTAAAGAAATTAATAATTGAATATGTTTATATGTTATAAGAAGATGTGCGAATTTTTCCGAAGTTAAATGAATATATCTCTTCTTTAAATTTATATTAACAAAAATATTAATGATAAAAGGTTGTATTTATATTCAGTGTATTACCTCAAAGCAAATATTATAACGTATATTATAGCATACATTAGTTCTATAAGTCATATTTAAATAAACGGTGTCAGTTAACTGACACAAACTTTCTCCCAACTTACTGTAGTCAAAATAATATTGTTTTTAATCATTTTATTTACTACTTTTTAGAACAAAACAAAAAATAATATTCTACCTACCGGTACGTCAATCGTATAAAAAAATTATTGTCCCAGGCGGGATTCGATCGCGCGACCTTTGCATTACTGGCCGTCCTCGCTACCGTGGTGCTACCCGGTGCGGCCGCTGCCGCGATGCTAGATTGACAACACAAACTTGTTTATTTTTAAACATTTCCCCGTAATTATAAAACGCCGAAGTTTTGATAAAAGCGGGTGGTGTCATTTTGTTTGGCATCTTAAGCACTATAAATACTGGAAATTTGGTCAAAATCGTTAGAGCCGTTTTTGAGAAATTTGCATTTTTGTCGTTTTTTATGGGTTTTTAGGGGTAAATTACCCTTAAAAATTGAAAATTCCAAAAAATTAAAAAAATGCCTGGAGATATTAGGGTTTAGTACCTACATACCAAATTTCATGAAAATCGGACCAATAGTGTCCTCTCTGGTCGTGTATACATACTGACAGACTGACAGACAGACACCACTCTAAAAACACTTTTTTGGGTTCAGGGAGCACCAAAACAAAAAATTCCACTAAAAATATTTTTGGGTTCAGGGAGCACCAACACAGATAATTGCACTAAACAATTTTTTGGGGTTCTGGGAGCACCAAAACAGATAATTCAACTGAAAATTCAAATTCGAACATTTTTACGAAAACAATACTTTTTCCATATACTACGTATAGGGTGGAGGAAGTAAAAATCAACTTTACAAGAAATTATAACGATTGATGTTGTAAACATAACTATAATCTACACTGGATTTGTTTAAGTGTTACAGATGATGGGTGAAATCAGCTGTTTAGGTGTATGAATGTTTCCGAAGTTAAACAAATAGGTATATTTTCTTTAAATTTGTATAAAAAATAAATTTATGATAAAAGGTTGTATTTTTATTCATTTTATAACCTCAAAGCAAATCTTATAACGTGTATCATAGCATGCATTAGTTGTTTGACTCATGTTTTAAGAAATCAACTTCACAAGACTTATTTATATTGATTGAAGTTGTAAACATAACTCCAAAATATAATCTTTGCTAGGTTTGTTTTAGTATTACAGATGATGGGTGAAATTAGCTGTTATATTATAATGTTACTCATGTACGTATGTCATTTCGTAATCGCAGGCCTTCAGGATTAAACTAATTTCAAGAAATAGTTAGTTGATACCTTATAATACACTTTGGGAATTCGCTAAACTCACGTCATGGGTTCAGTTGCGTGATCGAATTATTTTCCAGTTGAAAACCATCAGCAGAAGTAATTTCGATCAGTGTTACGAAATTGTAAATGCTAATATATCCTGTAAATGTATGTGTATCCAAACACAGATAATACTCCGTATTCTGTTTTACTTGAATTCGAAATTTAAAAAAATATAGAATGAAAAAATTATTCACTATGGGATCTAGAAGTGTTCTGAAGTTATATAACCGAATTCCATCTTGAGAAGTAAGCTCGCTTTTTCCACTACGAATAATAGATTCACTGGAGCGTCCAAATTTCCGATATGCACATCTGATTCCATTCCGGAAATAACGGGCTTGTACCGGAAACTTGTGGGATTCATCACTAGATAGAGAGATATTGAAATGTTATTGGAAAGACTGTAAATCTATCTGTTCAATGTGGTATCCTTTTTACTTTCTCCACCCTATACGTAGTATATGGAGAAAGTATTGTTTTCGTAAAAATGTTCGAATTTGAATTTTCAGTTGAATTATCTGTTTTGGTGCTCCCAGAACCCCAAAAAATTGTTTAGTGCAATTATCTGTGTTGGTGCTCCCTGAACCCAAAAATATTTTTAGTGGAATTTTTTGTTTTGGTGCTCCCTGAACCCAAAAAAGTGTTTTTAGAGTGGTGTCTGTCTGTCAGTCTGTCTGTATGTATACACGACCAGAGAGGACACTATTGGTCCGATTTTCATGAAATTTGGTATGTAGGTACTAAACCCTAATATCTCCAGGCGTTTTTTCATTTTTTGGAATTTTTAATTTTTAAGGGTAATTTACCCCTAAAAACCCATAAAAAACGACAAAAATTCAAATTTCTCAAAAACGGCTCTAACGATTTTGATCAAATTTTCAGTATTTGTAGTGCTTAAGATGCCAAACAAAATGACACCACCCGCTTTTATCAAAACTTCGGCGTTTTATAATCATGGGGAAATGTTTAAAAATAAACAAGTTTGTGTTGTCAATCTAGCATCGCGGCAGCGGCCGCACAGGGTAGCACCACGGTAGCGAGCACGGCCAGTAATTCAAAGGTTGCGCGATCGAATCCCGCCTGGGACAATAATTTTTTTATACGATTGACGTAGGTAGAATATTATTTTTTTGTTTTGTTCTAAAAAGTAGTAAAAAATAAAATGATGAAAACAATATCTTTATATATAATACGTGAAGCCGTTTTCTGTAAACACAACTCCTCCCTTATTTCTGGACCAATTTTAATGTTTGAGGTTTCAAAAAATTCGTCTCATTTCGTAGTTTTGCAATAAGGTTTTAGATGTCAAAAATTCTTATCCTTAATGGCGTGAGCTATCTCAAAGGTCGGGTTTTCCCCATAAGATTAACATGGAAAATATTTAAAAACCATTTCTATACAAAACAGCTGTTTATAATAAGAAACAAACTAATCCAGCTGATTTCGTGGATGTAAATAACGATGATTACAGTATTCAGAAGGTTTTAAAACATTTTAATACAAAACAGCTGTTTATAATTAGAAACTAACTAATACAGCTGCTTTGTGAAAGTAAATATTGATTTTTATAAGGGAGGAAATGAATTATTTATTCAAATTATAAAATTTACGAACTAATTTGTTTTGAACATTTAACATTATTTACCATCTTAGTTTTGAGGTTATTATTTATAACTTTTTTGTTAGGTTTTTGATTAAGTGTAGACCTGAGCCTTACTGGTTCTTTTAACCTTTATTATATTACTGCTGTTATAAAATATAAGAAATAATTTGATTTGAGCACGCAGGGGTCTCCCCTAGTTATTTTGATTACAGTAAGTTCGGAGAAAGTTTGTGTCAGTTAACTGATACCGTTTATTTTTAAATTATTTTAATACATTGAAAATTTATGTATCGTTGACGAAACATATTTACAATCTATGTGGTATAAGAGGCTTCGTCCGGACTGAATGACTGACTGAGCAAAAACTACTTCAGTTGCAAGTACGAAAATTTAAAAGTGTAATTAAGGGGTCATAGACTCACACTAAGAAAGTATTTTGCAATTTATTTTAAAGCGTAAAAATTGTAAAAATTCAAATAAAACAGATGTTCGGATCAAAGCTTAGCAACACAAGTTTGTTTACATTCGTTGCCTTAGCAACCTACTTAGCAAATTTAGAATCGGTTTATTATTTTTTCACAACCAACAGCTTTTTTTGGGTTAAAATAACTCCAAACAGAAACAAAAATCAACGAAAAATGTTTACTGTATTAAAATTCAATTCAAACATCCGTTGTTACATTAAATAAAAGTGCGGATTTGGATCAAACTTAACATAATTTTAGGTTAGGCCTAGAATGGACCAAACCATTTATTTATTTTGAACGAATTTGGCAAATTTATAATCAGGTATCCTACTTATTTTCCAGAACTGTTTACAATATGATTACCAATTTTAAAATTGCTTACAGAACCCCGTATTTTTTATTCTATTTATAAGCCTATGAATTATAGCGTATAGCCTATGTTACTCAGTGATAGCGTAGCTTTTTATTAGTAAAAATATTGTTTTAATTGGTTCAGTAGTTCCAGCGATTACCCCCTACAAACAAGCAAACAAATTGTACCTCTTTATAATATTAGTATAGATAATAACGATTTTTGAGAAATTTTACATTAAAAACAACAGTTTAAACAACCTCCAATTTCAAAATGATTCATATCCATTATCTATTGCAATTTGTTTAACCTTCCACACCCTATCCCTGTACTTTTGTTTGTTAGCCTCCTAAGTAACTGTTCTCTGCTGTAATATTTATAAATTTGTATGTTTTCTATATTTTCGTTAGTCTGTGAAGCTGCCTTGTCAATGTCGTCACTGGCGAAACTATGGAGCGCGAAACTCAATAAAATTTGGTAGAATTTACCGAATATTGTGTGTTTGTTTTGTTATTGAAATTGAGTTCTACCAAATCCCTTCTGTCAATAGCATATAATATAGTACTTAGTATCTTATTATAATATATTATTTCTCAAAGGTATTTTTATTTGGCAAAGCCATATCTCCATTATTTTTTCATCAAAATTAATGATTCAAACATCATTTTAAAGGTTGTGTTCTCCGCTATTAACAAAAAATAGATAAATAGCTTAAAAAGTATGTTCTCGTTAAAAAATTTACTAAACAACTTTCCTATGAAAGTTCATACGAATCCTAATGAAAGGCGAAATCTATTAACAATCTATTTAAAATTAATTATAATTTATTACTTAGTACATTAGTAAAATATTTTTCGCTAAAGTTTATTCAGGCATTGCAAGTTATAGGAGGGCGAAATGTGTACTTAAGTAATATGCAAGTTTCACTTTGTTTATAATCCGTTGCCATAGTAACGAAGAATGCAATGTAATATTTATAGTATTATGATAGTTTCGATTAACGACGTGGTACCAGAGACATACGCGTCAATAGTTCTGGTATTGCAATCGATTTATAACTGCAGGTGTTGTGTTTCGCATATCCGAATGACGGGAACATTTCTAGTCTTGTTTATAGTTAAAGGCAAACTATTTCAACAATATTTTGGTTCTATTTCTTGAATTTATATAGGGTGTTTGACAGCTCTTTACCAGTACGTTGAAATATTGCTTCTGGACCAAAGACTGTTCACAATATCACTATCAAAATATTCAAAAGTCCCTGATTTTTTATTAAAAAAACAGTTGATATGCCAAGTTAAAAATTTGCGTTGAGTTTTTATAGGATTTTTAGCCGAACCCCAGATTTAAACGCATTTCTAAGGCTTTGTATGAATCGCATCTATCCAGACTAGACCTAACCTAAAGTTGAGTTATCTTGTGATCTTAATCAGCTGTTGTTGAAAACCATCCGTTGAAAAGTGCGCACTGAAAACACTTGTAAACATGTGTATTAGTGTATTAGTGTATTGTTATGTGTGGACTGTATTCACGATTATTTTTGTAATGTTAACGAGCTCCGTATGGAACGATTCTTAAAAAGTACAAATAACACCTTATATATGATCTGATGATGGGCTCACTCAGCCCGAAACTGCAGTAATAATTAAAACCTACATTCGATTAGTGTGTCATACTGAAAAAAAAATAATATAAATTTTTACTAATCCGTAGGCTACAATGTTAAAATTCAAAGTTAAGTGTTAATTTGTAAATGTAGTGCGTATATGTTTTCTTTTTGTTAAACAAAGCGCAAAAAGGTTTAATAATGCCCGAAGAATATGCGCAACGTAGGCGTCGAAACCATTATAGAACGGAAAAAGCAGTGAATAAAATATAAGGTAACTTATTTACTTAAATATAATTTATAAATCCCTCTATTATATAAATTAAATACATGCCATTGAGGCAAAAACTCTAACCCTACTGCACATGCCTCAGGAGCAACGTCACCACTACCCCACCACCCTAATCCGATCCAAGTTGCCTCTGTCCTAAACAATCGTCAAAAAGTGAAAATATAAGAGTATACAAATGTGCCTAAGAGACCAGAGGGCGGAGCCCTCTAGTAATAATATAAATGTATTAAGTTTAACTTACCATAAGTCTCGTGACTTCTTGTAATAGTTATTAAGAAGACATGTTTCGGAACCGCAAACCATCATTAGATTATTTTACTTTCTCACTATACTATAGTACAGAGAAAGTATAGTGATCGCAAAAAAATCGATGTTGAGATTTTTGTGGAAATATCCGTATTGGGACCCCCTGAGTCCAAAAAAGTAGTTTTTACGAAATGTCTGTCTGTATGTACACAAAGCTAGAGAGAAAACTATTCGATCGATTTCGCACAAATTTGCACCAGACATGTCAATTAGGCCTGTATAGATGCAAGAAAAAAGGATTTGGAAAATATTGAAAAACAACCCACTTTTTAACAAAAAACCCCCTTAAAAATCAGTTATTATTTTTTTTATAAAAAAACTGCTTTAACGATTTTGATAACATTTGGCTTTTTGTAGCCCTTAATGTACCCTACCATATGCAAAAAACCGCATCATTCTAAAATTTTCGTTAAGCTAATAATAATAACTGATTTTTGGGGTTTTTTTTACGAAAAGGGGGTTGTTTTTCCAAATTTTTCAAAACCTTTTTTCGTGCATCTATACAAGCCTAATTGACGTTTTTGGTGCAATTTTGTTCGAAATCAATCGAATAGTTTTCTCTCTAGATAATAATAAGAATATTTATTAGTTAATCTCCTATTTTAATATCACCTCTCCTACCCTTCCTACAATAATGGAAGTGTCAGTGAATCTGTTAATAATTTAAAAATGTTTGTGAGACAGTATGTGCCACTTCCTGGTACCTTTTATTTTTACACGCGTGAAGAAAACGCGGCACATTAAAGTAAATACATTACACAAACACAAACACTGGCAAATAAAGTGAAAATTAAAGCGTCCATGCCACTGCAATAGGTGCACACCCTAATGTAAACGGTATAGTAAGTACTCCGTGCACACCTATTGCAATGACATGTTAATGTAGCATATTAATTTAAATTTCAATTGTAAATGTTATGTGTTTTTGTAAAGTGTATTTATTTAAATGTGCGACGATCTCTTCGGAGTGAAAAGGAAAATCACCTGATGATGAAGTGGCAGCTCCGAAACATGTTGTCTTAATTTATAACTAACCATGAACGACTTGGTACCACAAATATGCAAATCAATATACATTTTGTGCGTACTATTTTGTGCGCATGTTCTGGATAGGCCAAATCTCAGAAACTACTGAACTTATTTCAAAAATATTTCACCGTAGGATAATTTTAGACTTTCAGGTAAAACATAGGCTCATTAGTTTTAATAAAATTTAATTTCAGTTTAATTCTGTGATATTAATTTACAGAACACCTCTTACTGGAAGGGTATGTACGAGTATATAGTGTTTATAGTTGCTATGCTGAAATGCCTATCAGTATAACAAAATAATAACATAAAAATTTAAGTCAACAAGTAGTCTTACAGAATCAAAATATCCAAGCAAGTCACCTGATCGTGTTTTCCCACTCAGCCACAAGTCTGTTATTGAACACGGAGCCATCAAAGCGCGAAAACATTTTACCAGAATATGTTACGTGATAAGCTTCAGTATCGGGTGGATACGAATATTCCATTCTTTGAATCCGCATCCCTCCCCCTCCCTAGAGTCCTTTATCCTTTCATACAGGGTGGAATAAAAGCATGGACACTGTTTCATATTCCGTCCTTATAAGGAACACGTTTTATCTACGTAAATTTCTATACATCGTCTGTTCATTTTGTGATTAAAAGTAGGCCACACGAGCCTTCACACCAAACCCTCGGTTTAGTCATATTACCAAATGTTTTATATGATAATAAACATATACAGTATTATAGTTTACCCCTTAAATATGTTTATTTTAAATATGTTAAATATAATATGAAGGGCTGAGAAGAAAAGGGGTACAAGTGACATTTTTTGAATAATGGAGTTAAGTGCAGAAACTGTAATATTTTACATGGGTAACTATATCAAATTTTTTTAAATAAGCTTGGAAATTGATGTTTATGTGTAGCCTACACTGCTACGGAAATTTAGTAGTTCCTATGCTCCAAAGCTGACCTTTTATTTTTTATATTTATAGCCTAAATGAATAGAAATTACTTTATTTTTTAACCTTTCTACGTAATAATCACTCATATTTTAAAGCGGACGCACATAGCTCATAGGCTTAATATTGGCGTGCGAATGTATTGTGTATTGAAAATACTTCCAATATGGGGTTAGCGTACTAGTTTTAGTGATCATGGTTTTACCTGGATTTGATTATAACAGATTTTTCTCAAAACTAACACTTACACCCATTGGCTTCTCAGCCCTTCATATATGTTTATTATAATAATGCTTCTGAATAGAATAGGCTACTCAATGTTATAAATGGTTCTGAATAGAATACTCACTAATTGTTAATGGTTCTGAATTAGATAGGCCTTCATAGGTTTTTATTGTAGTTGATAAATCACATTTTATGCTCCAGTTGGTTTATAATTAATTGCAGCTTATGTAACATTATGTAACACATACTTTTAATAATAATATTAATATTTTTTAATAAAGAACAGATTTTAATACTTAATTTTCCTTTAAATATAGTACTTAGTTTGACGATGGTTCTAAATAAAATATTACTTTTTATTAATAGTTCTGAAAATAATTGGCCTACTTAGATTTTTATTAAGTGGTGTACTTACTTTTATGTGGTTCTAAATAGAATATTCAATTTTAATTAACGGTTCTGAATTTAATAGACCTAATTAGTTTTGCATTAAATAGAGCAACTTTGTATTAATGTTTCTGAATAATAAACTCACTTTTTATTAATGTTTATGAATAAAATACATACTTTTCGTTAATAGTTCTGAATAGAATACTTACTTTTATTAATGGTTCTCTATATAATACTCAACTTTTTAATGGTTCTGAATAGATTTGTCTATGGATGTTTCTTAATAGAATACCAACTTTTGATTAATGGTTCTGAATAGAATACTCACCTTTTATTATTGATGTCTCTGAAAAGAATACTCATTTTTGATAATATTTCTAAATAGAATACTCAGTTTCTGTTAATGGTTATGAATAAAATATTTACTTTTTATAAATAGTTCTAAATACAATACTCACTTTTATTAATGCTTTAAATATAATACTCACGTTTTATTAATGGTTCTGTATATAATACTCAATTTATTAATGATTCTGAATAGAATAATCACTTTTTGTTAATGTTTCTTAATACTCAACTTTCATTGATGTTTCTTAATATAATACTCATCTTTCAATGATGTTTCTCAATATAATACT